>DVQM01002428.1:0-10114 GCA_018231645.1 Heliconius ricini | reverse complement strand
CCTCTGCCTACCCTGCTGTGTGCGGGATATAGCGTGAAGCTAATTTTAATTTTAAATTTATTATCTCGTTTTAGTGGTCTCCTAAAGACATTAGATTTAAAAGCCTACCCTGCTGTATGCGGGTAACAGTGTAAAGCTGATAAAAAACAAAAAAACATTAAATAAGTTAATACTTATGAAAAATTGACATATTAACAAATTGTTTCACATACCTTAAATTGCTGTTCAACATTTTTAATAACAGTTTGGCAATCCAAACACACAAAAGTACCCAAAACAAGTTCAGGATGAACTGGATGGGTCCTTACAATTTGTCCTGATATCCTTATCAATGTACCTATTTTGGCTGTAGTTAATTCCCTCACTTTATGCCTGGTAGGTACATCTACAAATGATACATAACATTCTTTGTCTTGGAGGTCTTTTTTCATACCACTATCAGCAAGACTCAATACATAATTTAAAATGGCTTGATTTAGAAATGGATAGATTCTGTAATATTCTTCAATAATAGTTGTTGCAAGATTCTGGTTATATTTTTCAACATCATCAAAGCTGATTTCTAAAGTGCTTAATTCAGGTTTGAGAAGTTCTTTGGCTTGCTTCTCATATTTCAACTCATTGTCTTCTTTAAATCTGAATTTTGAAAATAAAGTACTATTGTTAAAATATACAATATCAGAGGTATACTAATAATTGTATATAGTGTATGGTATTAATATATTTACTTTGATTAATTATTATTGTAGAAAATAAATTATAACAAAAGTGCTAAATCATACATAACATGTGTTATCATCAATTAATTTTTTGAAAGTTTTTAAAGACCACATTAATAAGAATGTTTAAAGTTTTGCTTGGGTTTCAAGAGGAACTTAGACATTGAAGACAAGTGTTAATTCAATATTGGTTTGCAAGACTCAGCCACTGCTGCAAGCAAATCTCCAAATAAAAGCGTCTGAATGAGCACTTACACATTGAAACCGGGGAATCTGTTTCGAATATAATGTAATAAGTACATTTTACAGAAAGAACTTTACAAAAATATCGTATTTTTACCACTGTTACTGAATATAAGAGAACAAGAAGGTTTAAGAATGGAATGTTTCAAAAATAATCAAGGCTAATGCTTATACCATTATCTACATATGTAATAGTTACCTTGTTTAATTTAGACATTGTGCAATTTAACTTATGATTGAAGATGATTGTTTAGATATTTAAAATAGAAGTACTTACTCTTCTAAAAAATCTTGAAAAAGCTTTTGGCAACGTATTCCGACGTCATCTTTCACTTGGTTTTGAGTAGCATATGTGTCTGCTACGTCCATGTTAAATAATATCTATTATTCTTGATTATATACTTTATGTTTCACTGAATCACTTTTTAAATGCTAACCATAAAATTCTTTTCATTTAGTTCTATAGCCACTAAGCCCGCTGTTTCTCTTAAAATGATTACTTACTATAAAACACTTTGCAATTAATAGTATTTAATTTTTACTGTGTATTAAACGGATAAACTTTTAAAAAAAACATTAGCAAATACTACCATTGAAGCCATGTGACAGTTACATGTTTTGGCGGGAAAAATTGACGTTTGGAAACTATGTAGCTTAGTAATCAATCTTTTTATTTTGAAACTTAAATTATTGTACCGTATATGATTTTTATAATAAGTGTTAACAAATAATAAAGCCTTAAAAAATCTACCCCATTTTGAGATATTTCCATGTTATATGTATACTATATAATATAGAAATATTACTATAAGTACCATACTATTTGATTTAGAAAATCACATGTCTTTCTTTAGGTAGCTAGTGTCTAATTAAACTTTCTATTTTCAATCTAAGTTTTTTAAGCGTTACTTCTCTTATATTTAACTATAATGGGTCTTATAATATCTTCTCTATTCTATGTGACATCAGCTCAATAATTTTTATTCAACTGGCAGTCATAAAATAAAAAACTGAGAATGAGATGAGAATCATTGACATTGACATTTGACATTTCAATAGCGATAAGAATTTATGGTATGGTAGTACGTAGTCGAATAGACAACTTTATTTTAATATTACTTTAAATGTAGCAATAGCACTGATTCACTTTATTTAAGAAATTGTTCTGTGTGTTAGATGAACAATGACTGAGGCACAAATAGGACTTTTAATCAAAGCTGCTTCGAATCTAGCTCAAAATGATAATACAAATACAAGTCAAATTTTGAAAAGTTACTATTTGTAAGTTAAATTAAAAACGTCAATATGATATTTAGTACTTAAATTTTTAACAGTTATAAAATACGTCATAAGGTATTTTCTTTTCGTTTTTAGGATGCGTTGTAAATCAATTGCTAAAGATTGTGGTTTGCCAAAAAAGCTATTTTCAAATGAAGTAAGGTGTTCTCGCTGTTGTATTGAATGGAGTAATGAAACAAAAGTAACGGTAAATAAATTAAAAAACCTGGCTGATCATTTACATTTTCGTCATTTATGAATAATAGATTGCACAACTTTGATTATATGGCCTTAAAAAATTTTAGTATGCTACTTTTAACTTTATCTAATGTGGGTGGCAATTGAAAATATTGCTTGCAGCAGTTAGGCGAATGAAATGTGGGACCTTGAGTTCTATACACTATTTATTAAATTCTCATTCCCTACTTTCTGCCGAATTTTTGAAGCATTATGTGTTGAGTGATGAAAAACAGCACATCTCTTTGCCTCATTACCTATAGTGAGGAAATGAAAGTATTCAATATTTCAGTCTCCTAAGTGAGAATCAAACTCACAGTTGTGGTACCCCTGCACCACAACACCCTTATCCATCACATTTTCCAGGTGTTTGATTTGTATATAATAGTAAAAGAAAATGCCTATCACACTGAAAACTTTTGCTTAGGTGGAATTTCTTTGTTTAAAATAAATATATGAAATGAAATTATTTAAAGATATTATAATGTTTTATATAGTAACTTTATGTTTCAGTTTAGTCCTATCAGATTGAGTAAAAGGCAGAAGAAAAGGATAAAATCTAAAAGAAAAAACACTGAAACTAGTTTCCAAAAACATTTATTGCACAGTAATGAAATGGTAATTGATTTTTTTATTTAAGTAAAGTAATTTTTATTACATAATTTTATATTTATTTATTGTTTTAATTTTAGGTAAGAGCATGTTTATTTTGTGGTGAGAATGCTAAAATAACCTACATAAAGCCAAATAAAACAACAAAGGCAATAATAATAGAAGAAAAACAAATAGCACCTACAGATAATAAAGTAGTTCCAAAAAAGAATATGAAAGTAACATTGAAACCAAAAAATCAGGAATTAGAGTCAAGTGTGTACCGCAAATCCAAAGTAGCCTTTTCACTAAAGGAAAAAAGAAATACTCTTCAAAGTGGTATCAATGTTCCACCTCCAAAAGTAATAAAAAATAATAAAAAGAAAAAAGATAAGTTAGCAGGTCTGTGTAAAAATGCTGTAATTGCTGTAGCACAATTAAAGAAGGAAAAAGAATCAAAACTAAATCTCTTTTTAAAACCTTTATAAATACTTAGAATACTAAAAAAACTAGCTAAAAATATTTATACAAAGTGATAAATATAAAAAAAAAATATGAAATAATTATTACATATTGGTTTTAAGTATTTTTATAAACAATAAAGGATTAATTTTGTGTACTTTGTTTTATTAATATCAAGTGTAAATCCATCACATTAGTGTTAGTGTGTCCTGTTAGAATATGTAGCTCACCATTTCTAAATTTTCTAAAGAAATTATATGTATCATTATTATTAATATAAACATCAGGGTCTATATTATTCTCTTTGCAATCCGAAACTAGATTTAAATATCCTATAGCACCTGCAGCTTTGGTAGGACCATCTATACCATCAGTTCCTGCACTTAGAAAATATATTTTATGGTCTTGTAATTCATCTCTTAAATTATGTATGCATTTTGAGAATTCTAATGCAAGTTGTTGATTCCTACCACCAATTCCTTTACCATTTATTTTAACTGTTAACTCTCCGCCTAATATTAGACATAAAGGTTTATTTTTAATTAAATTTGTTGCCTCATTTTTTTCATCAATATCAAATTTTAGTCCTGATATATTTAATATTTTAAGCTTTTCTTTTAGATTATGTATATTGATATTTCCAATTTTAAAATCGCAAAATACCTTAGCTATTTCCGCATACTTAGGAGCTATATCACTGACATTGCCGACAATAGTGTTAGACAATTCTACAGGATACAAATCTAAGGATTTGGCCGCAGAAGATGCTGCAGCTATACTTATTGTATTTGATCCAATAACTATATTCTTTACATTTTCTTTAGGAAACTCTTTCGAGTCTTCTTTTCTTTCTAAAATATATTTTATTGATACAGGCAACTCTTCAAATAAGTTATATTTTTTAATAATATTTATCGCATCAAATGAACTGTCTTTATTGTCGCTTGTTGGCCCACTTGCTATTATATCTATAGGGTCACCAACAACATCTGATAGTATCAAAGTTACTACTTCAGCAGGAAATGCATATTTTGCTAAATTGCCTCCTTTTAAGTCCGATATACTTTTCCTTACAATATTAAGCTCTACTATATCTGCACCTGAATTTGCTAATTTTTTTATTAAATTAGTTTTTTCATCTAAAGTGATCGGTTCTTTTGGCAAAGGGAGTAAAGCGGATCCACCTCCTGATAAGAATACTAATAAAAAATCATTTTCTGTTAATTTTAATACTAAGTCTTTAATTTTTTTAGCTGTTTCTACGGCATTTTGATCTGGTAAATTATTTCGAGCTCCTTCAATATATAAAACGTTTTCACTGTGTCGTTTAGAAATTCTGCTTCCCGTAGGAATACTTATAATTCCCTTTTCAATTTTCGCACCAAATATCTTTTCTGCCTCGATAGCCATATTTTGAACTGCCTTCCCAGTGCCAACTACGTACATTTTTTTATTTTTTAGGTTATAATTTAGTCCAGATATAATTAGTTGTTCTGTTAATGGGTTATAATTGATACATTCTTTAATAACTTTATCGGGAAGCACAGCTGATATACTATTCTTATATATTTGAACTAAGTCACTAAGTACTCTCTTAGCCATTTTTTTTTATTTTAGCAACTCGAAATTGCAAATATTTTACTCATATGTATGCTTAAGAAGCGGTAAGCATTGTGTAATGTTTATTGTTTAAGAAGATAAGATTACATAAAACAACTTAATATTATAAATGAGAAAGTTTGTAAATATACATTTGTTCCACTTTAACGCAAAAACTACTAAAAAGGATTTAGATTAAACTTTACAGTACTTTCGGGCGGTTTTGTGGTTTGGCAGTTTTCGGGAAAAATTATATTGTGGTCTAAGCCGAAGTTATTGAGCTTACATCTTTTTTCCCCAAATATTAATACATGTTAAAATAATATCTAATTAGTATATCAGTATATTTCAAGTATAAAGTATATGACTTTACGGCACTCATATGCAGGAATAATTTAAAAAAGTACAACTTTTTATTAAAAAATTAAATTTCACCCTATATGCTGTTCGCGTAAAGGGAATATTCAATTCGGGTGAGGGTATTGAAAATATTAGAAAAAAAAGGCAGGGTGTTAAAGGAGAACTAACAGAATCTATTTCCAGTATTTTTGAAAGTTTTGTTAATTCGTTAAATTATGGGAGATATTAACCCGGTACACCGTTAACGGAGCCTTGCTTGCTGCTATAAACTCGTACTGTGAAGTCTCTTAACAGTGATCACTCAACCTGCGTGCGAATAGCAGCTGCTATTTCGCCTTGGTTTCACATCCAATGGGGTGTTAAACAATGTGAAATGCGAAAATAAAATGTTTGTGAATAAAACAAAGACATAAAAATATATAGATATTGAATAATAAGTTCTAATAAATTATTAAATGTCTTATGACACTTTAAATTTCATCTTGCGTAAAACGAAACGTATATAAAGTAAGCAAATAAAGTACGAAAAACGAAACAAACCAAAGTCAAGATTCGACAAGTTTATACAAGTCGCCGCAAAATTTGAAAATTGAATACAATATAGGGTGGTAGAAGGGGTGCCAAAGCCCAAATATTTAAAATAAAAAATGCCTTTCTTTTGCAATGCCTGTAAATTTCAGTTTAACACTTTAATAGTTAATTATGTGTTCAACTCCAGTTTGTTTCGCTCAATATTTTACAAATAAGCAAAATGTGAGGTCATTAAATAACATTTTTAGTATAAAATTATTGCAAAGTGGAAATGAAGATATTTTTGTTGAACAAGTGATTGGTGACAAGAGTTTATTGCAAAATACTTCTCCCGAGATATTAAAAATATTATTAGATTTTAGATATAATATTAAATGCTGTAGCAAGCAGGATTTTAAAGAATTTTTGACTGTGAAGGTAAATAAACAAGAAAATTTACGCGCTGTAAATAAACACGACGTATTTATGAGTTGCATGAACGCACTTACCAATATTATTCCTTATAAGTTATATAATACGAACCGTAATAAGAAAATATTTAAAAGATGTGTACAACTAATAATATTTACTATGAATCGGCAATATATACAATTTGATGATATTATTAAACAATGGGATATACATAAATTTCCTTGGAACTCTGTAGCTTCCTCTGTGGCTTCTAAAATAATTTACAATATACTGAATTGGATTTTTATAAAAATACTATCTGCAATAATTACTTTGAATTTTTTCGTTACAACATGCAAAGTTGACCCTAATGAGAATAGATTATATTTCTTTTGGAAAAATCAATGGCAAGCTTACTATGATAAGAAAATATCAGAAATGGTCATTACGAAGGTAATTAGCAGACTTCAGCCGCATTGTGTAAAGAAAAAAGTTTTTAATGTAAAAACTAGTAATAAGCAATTAAAATCCAAAATGTCTAAAAGGAATATACCAAAGCTACATCTTGTGTTAAAAACAAATCATCAATACAGGCCAATTGTATGTTACAAAAATGATCCATCTAATCAATGTGAAAAGTATAAAATTAAAGACAGATTGCATTTTATTCAAATGTTAAGTGGAAAAGTTCAAGATAAAATTGAAAATCAGTATAAGCATTTATATACAAAATGGCAAAATAAAAATAAGCCACCTCTGTATTTTGTTAAGACGGACCTTAGTAATGCATTTGGATCGATTGATAAAGCAAAACTTTTAAAGATTATAAATGAGAGGCATCTTATATTTCAGAAGAAAGATATGCCATTATATCTAAAGAAAAAATATTTACAAAGTTATAAAGAATTGATAGCTGAACTGTCAAAACCGTTATTGATTAGAGCTGGCTCTACTATTTATGAGTGGAGAAAAGGTTTAGTACAAGGATATAAATATTCCCCAGCTCTATCTGAATTATACTATACATATTTTGATGAGATTTACTTTTCAGAACTGATTCAAGATGTAGAACAATCAGTGAAATTATTTATAAGAGTTGTTGATGATTATTTATTTGTAACTGATTCATTAGAAGATGCTCATTTATTTCTTCAAGCCCTGTCAAATTATAGGAATATAAATTTTGACAAAACATTAGTCAATTTCCCTCATCCAACATTTAAATGCAGCCAAGAGTTTACTTTTTTAGGGTATAGCTATAATATTTCCAATTTGCAAGTGAGCAGGATTAACACCTCATTCACAGGACAAGTGTGGTTTAAAATATATTTTTCAGCAGCCATTGCAAACTTAGAAACATTTTTAGGAAATAGAATTGGTCAATCTGGTATTAATTTAAATAGACATATTTTTAACTTTTACCACAACAATGAAGAACATGTATGGAATCAGATATTTGTCACATTATGCCTTTCAGCTAACAAGTTTTGCTGTATACTGGCTATACAGTGTGATGAAAAAGATATGGTACAATATTTGCCAGTATACAAGAAAAAAGTTACTGTAAAACTTTGTAACAGTCTAATAGAAACCTTAAGCCATAACAAACCTAAAGAGTTTAATTTTATTTATTGTATAAATCATTTTCGCTATTTATCATTTAAGGCATTATTATTATGTGCTAGGCACACACCAAAGTGTAATATATTAGTGCCATTTGTGAATATAGAAATATCGAAAAGTAATTGTATTTTTGGAAAATGGAGGGAACATTCTAGTAGAATTTCCAAAGATGGTCAAAATCAAAGACAAGCTATTAGAGACATGTGCAGAAGGACAGATTTAAGAAACATTATGAAGTCTTTTGATTCTCTGCCTACAGATTTACAATGTTTTGATCATAGATATTTTTATCAATAAATGGGTAAAATAAAATGTAATCAACTATTTTATAAAATTTTTTTTATTTAAGACTTAAAAAAACCTAGCTGTCACACAATTAAATATATATGGACGGAATATAAAGATAAAAAATACAAATACAATATAATATACACTAATACTAGCCAAAGAGTTTGTTTACTGATAGCTTTTATCAATAAACATTTTTTTTCTCAAAATATATCATCACAATTATTACTGAGATGAACTTATTGTACCTGCGGTGTAATGGACAGTCTACAGTAAATTACAATGGGCATTTAGAATGTGTTGTGAGTACAGAATTATAAACAACTTTTGTTAATTCTACATAAACCATAGGTACAAAAATAGTACACATTATAAATAAATATATTAGTGAAATAAAAAAATGAGATTCATTTGAAGAATTATTAGTCTTACATAAAATAAAATTTGTAAATTGAGATACTTATATTGATTATAAAATAAAGTAAAAGTGTAAAATCAATTGGGCTTAAAAAAATAAACATATAAATAAAGTACTTTTAGCATCAGGCACTTGGATGGACGGAATATCTTCCTATGATTAAAACTAAGTTTCCACTACTTGCTAAGTTTTATAATATGTAGAAAAAATATCCATTATATAATATCAATTAAAATCTGTAAATGAACAGAAATAGAAAGTTTAAAAGTTATTATGTCAAGCTTAAATTTCATAGTAAATTTTAAACCAAGATTTACAAAAAAAAACTAAGACACTTCATTCCAATAAATCATAAAATTACTACTTAAAATAAAATATTATCTAAACAAAGCCAATACGAATAAAGCTGTAGCTAACACATGTCCCACAAAATCGTTCCTATATCCCATAGACAAGAAGTCCGGATCGGACGCTATATAGTACAACGATTGTGGCGCGTCACACGATACAATACGAGCCGCGCGTGTTAACGCCTCGCCGGCTACAAACTCGGCGGAACGTTTGCTGTGTGAAAGTGGTTTTAAACGGACCGCCGCATCACTGAATATGAGATCTGCGTATGGAGCTTGCGAGAGAAACATACTGAAGCTGAAAGAAGAATAAAAATATATTTTTAGTATCAATTATACTGTGATTCGAAATTATTATATTAATAATTACTACTGATAATAATCAGTTTATATTAAAATGAATAATTTGAATCGTCGTGACTTAGCCGCACAGAATTTAAATGAAAGCCCAATGGTGTTTTGTCGGTTCAAAATCCGAAAAATGAACTATTCAGATTTTTATCTCGTAATAAGACAAAGTGCAATGTTAAAGTCCACAGTTGTGTTGAGTACAGGCAATGTCCCGAAAATTGGGCAAAGGGAAACAGCATTTGTTTTCCTCTGTCCATCTTTTCAAGAAGTATGAACGATATTCTACTAACCTAAATTCATCTGAAGTAGTAGCACCATACAACTGTTGAGCGTACACCATCAGGTTAGAGAAGGTATCTAGCTCAGAGTGGTTAGCACGTCCCATCAGAACTGAGCCTGGGACTTTACCGAGGTTGCAGCGCTTGTATTCATGCATCTTGGCTCTAGTACCTAAGTGGAAATTAGAAATATTAATAATAAGATTGGTTATAATGTATTTAATAAATAAATTTTATAAGTATAGGTTGCTTTTTTTATATTACATTTTGTAATTTTTTTAGCCCTATATGGTATAGATTTTGGCGCACATTATACGTGCGTGCGCGCACTCACTCACCGTCGGGACACAGCAGCTGCAGGTCGTCGGGCAGCAGGTCGCGCGCCCACCACTCGCG
>DVQM01002427.1:0-10117 GCA_018231645.1 Heliconius ricini | reverse complement strand
TTCAAGCAAAATTTCAAAAGATTCGAAATAATCCACTGTAAGAGATGGGCTATAGAGCGTATTGAGTGATAAAATTCAATACCGCGCTTACCAATTTCTTGCCAAAGCAAGGAAATAGTAATAATTCTATCTTTAGAATGAGAATCAACCCACAACTTTACTTTTTTATTGTTTTGCATTCAATTAGTATAATTAATATAAACAAATTTTATTTATTATTTATTTATTAAAATTTTACTATATAGATAATTATATCATAAACAATATATACGTTCTGAAAATAAAAAATTGTTGAAAGAAATGAGTAATTTATTACTTACATCATTTTGTGTCTTTTTTCTAAGAATTTCTCTATAGCACTTAAAGAGGCTTTCTCACTAGTGCCTGAAGTTTTTAATTGAAGCTCTTTGCATATTCTATTATAAATACTGGCAGCTGACTTCATCATTGTGCAATTTATAAACACCTGTTGAAATCCTTGCTTTATCTGTAAATGGTAATATTTTTTTATTCCATAATTAAACTAATAAATTAAATTAATATTATATACTGTGCAGTGGCGCAAGCGTTTTCAAGTGTGTGTGTTCGAGTCCCACTCCAGAAAATAAAATATTCTCTCTAATATCGACTCGAAAGCGCTACGTTGAGTTCCGCAATTCAACACAATGCCCCCAGAATATGGCGGGAAATGGTGAACGAAGTGTCTTAACATACATTCCCTCTGACTACCCTACTGTGTACAGGATACTGATGAGCATAAAGCTGATTTATTTTTATTTTCATATGCTATTCAGATGATAGAAAAAAACATAAGTAAAACTTAAAATATGATTCAATTAAAATACAAAATTTTAATTAATTCGCTTTGTTACTTATTACATAGGTCCTATAAAAATATGTAAAATAATAAATAAAGATTTTTATCTTCTGTCCTCCCATTCTGCTACAAGCAGAATTCGGAAAAATCCTAAAAAAAAATACTTTTCGTACCTTAGGCAACTGCAATATATAGGACAGACAAGCTGTTTTTCCAGTACCAGGTTGTCCAGAAATATATAAAGATGCAGATTCTTCTTTGTCCAAGTGTGTCATTATAAAGTTTTCCATCCATTCTATTTCTTTCTCACGACTAACTAACGGCTTTAACGTTGTTGTTCTGTAATTATTTGAAAGTTTAAAAATGATTGGTATAAAATTCATATTCATTTTATTCATTCATCACTCATATAAATATTACTTTATATAAAAGAAAAAAAATAAAATTTAAGAAATTTGTTAGAATTGCTCTACCTTATATTGTTGTAAGTTTTCGTAAATATTTAAAATAAACAAATTACAATTAAAATTAAAGAAAAAGACTATAAACATAATAATAAAGGTTGGGAAACTTGTTATAACATTACTTACTCGTGTAAAATTTGCCTATTTTTAACTGGGCTACACGCAACTTGTTTTCTTGCAATTTTTTTCGCAGAACACACATCTGAAGAGAAAAGAGATAATAACTTTCGATTTACGTCTCACAACAGTTTTGATGTAAATGTATTTAAAATTAAAAATATAACTCTTTACAATTAGGGGCCATTCAGATATAACAGAATTTAAGGTGGGTTAGGGGGTTAGATTTTGCAACGTTTTTATATATATGTAAAAAAACAGTATAAAAATAATTGTATCTTGTGGCTTTGACAAAACAAAAAATCAAATTTAAATAGCATTAATTATGAAACCTTAATAACTTTTAATATTAGAAAATATTACATCACTCCTCAATACCAACCATCATCAATGATCGCTTCAGCTTTCGTCATGTTAATTTGTCTTTTTAAATTGCTTGCTTTTTCAATATTTAAAATATCTTCATTTTCATTATTTATTTTAGATTTTCCTTCGTTCAAATATGTCCTCTTTCGTGATTTGAATGGAATAATTGCTTGAAGTGTAGACATCTACAATAAATAAATCACACATAATAATGTAATTTCTATATGCATATTTTGTGAGTTGAAACAATTATATGGATTAATATTTACCTGGAATAATTTAGTAATTTCAAAAAATATTTTAAATTAAATAAAAATCGAACTTTGTCAAAACTTTTTATTAATCATTGCATTTGTACATTAAAAGATACCATTAGCTCAAAATTTAAAAATAATTTACATATAATATAAATATAGAAACCCATACACATAACACTCACTTCATTCTGTACTTACTAAATTATGAAAATATATATGTATATGCAATTGTTAAGATAAAGAAAAAAATCAGAAGACATTTCATCTTACATCAATAATGTTATTTATAATACATAAACAAAAATTTAAAAAAAGTCACCTTATATAAAAATATAATTTCATTAAATAACAATGTATCTATGTACATATAAGTAAAAAGATTAAAACATAATATCAACCGACCATAATGAACAATGTACCAAATGCTAGCACACATTAAATAAATTTATTGATATAAATTATTTTTAGAAGCATTAATAAAAAAAAGCTATTTCATTATAAATTCCATCAATAGTTGCCATATTATTTAATTTTAATGTACAATTTCTCTAAGACTATATGTATATCTGGGATCCCAACATTTTTGATTATTACGTTTGTAACATACTTATTTAGTCAAGTAATAAACATGACATTAATGGTCATATATAAAAAAATATTAAAAACTAAATTATTGCTTATCTTTATTGTTGAAAGTTTGGGCCTGATGGGCTATATTGGACATGTTTTTAAAAATGTCATAATTTCTTTGAGCCAACCATACATGCTGCATTTCCATTTGGTGTCTAAGCATTGCATGTGAAATCAACTGGGATTGTGGCTGTGGTAAAAAATCTGAAGTATTCATTTGGGGATTTGGGCTCATTGGTGTTATAGGCTGTCTTATGCCAGTTATTTTACCTGTTGGCATCAAAGGCTTCACTGGCTTTAAAGCAGGTTTGGAAGGGCCTGGTGACGGCTTAGGAGATTCAGTTTTGGTACTGTTTGTATTCAGCAAATGTGTACTCGTTATTTGATTAGATTGATTAATAATACTTTGTTCAGAAGAAACATTAGCTTGCTTGTCTTCTGCAATAATTAATTTTGGTGAGGAGCTAGGCGACCGTGTTTGCGATCTTGGTGAAGGCTGAGTGTTAGATGGTGAGTTACTTGTGTAATTAGGAGACTGAATGGGTGCAATGGAACTAGGCACATGTTTCATATGATTATTTCTTTGAGTTAATTCTTGCCTAGAAGTACTCATTTGTGGACTGCTTTGATTTAACTTATCCAATTTTAGTTGGTTAATACTACTTGCATTTGGAACTCTTAATGGCTGAGAACCAGTAGTTAAGGGTCTGTTTGGTACACCTGAAAACACATTAGGTTGTGACATAGCCATAGGTAAAATTTTAGATGGCATACTTTGTTTCTTAGCCAAGTTAGCTATAGATTGCATTGTTTCAAATGCTTTGGTTTGTTGTGGGCCTAATTGACTTTGTATATTGTGTGGAGTTGACAAGTCGAGAGCTGTGGTTGCTTTGTTCTCCGTAGTGGGCATAGATGAGACTACCTTGTTATTAGCATTGTTAAGTTTATTTGCAGCACTGAAAGACTTGGGAGTAGCTGGAACAAGTTTTGGTACTTGCGTTTTATTTTTTGGTAACTTAGGTTTCTTGTCACTTTGCATTGATAGTAATTGTTGTTCAAAAGTTTGTTGAAATGTTGTTGGAGGTGAAAAATTACCACTTTGCTTTCCTAATTTTGTATCTGCAATGGGTTTCAAGTTAGGTATAGGACCCTTGGTAGATGTTTCAGAAGTCTTTACAGGTTTTGCAGAATTAGCAGCATTTTCTGTCTTATTAGTTGAGGTTTTATCATTAGAATTTTCAGGTTTATTTGGCTTTTTGGGATCAGTATCTGGAAGTTTAAGAATTTCAATAAAATTATGTACAGGAGGACTTGGCCCTTTGTGTGCATTTGGATTACTAACACCAGCAAGATTTTTGTTGATTATAGTTTTCTTTGGATCTGATGCAGAAGGATCCGGAGTAGCTCGAGGTTCTAATTTCTGATCAGTCAAAGTAATTGACAATGATGAAGGTATATTAATCTTACATGAATCAAATAAAGACTTTAAGGGGTCTCCAGAAGTCTGGCCTGTATTTGGAGTAGGAAGAGATGTTTTAACTTGTGATAAGATCTTGCTTCTATCTATTGTGGGATCACAGTTATTGGCTAACAGATCCATCCTCAATTTCCCAACTGGTGGTCCTTTATTATGAGGTGATTGAGTAACTGGTATACTGGGCTTCAAATCAGGCATTTTCTTGGTTGTGGATTTTGGAGGATCAAGAGGCTTATGAATAGTTACATTTTTCTCTGGAGGTTTAGGTATTTGTAACTTTAGAGGAGATACTGTCTTATGAACTAAAGGGGATTGCTGTTGAATAGGAGAAGTTTCAGATGGTTTTCTTTTAGGAGATGAAATTACTTGAGAAACTGGTACTGGTCTCTTTTGACCTTGACTTTCTGGTTGTACAGTTTTGGCAGATGTCACATTTGGCTGTTGTTTCACATCTTTGTTTGCAGCCAATGTGTTAGTGTGAGTAGTGCTGTTAGGAGTAGCAAGATTAGTTTTTGGAGGATCTTCACTAGTCTTATTTATAGTGTTCATTTCTGGTATTTTAGGTGAGTTTGAATTTATGGATTTTATTGGGCCAGCATTGCTAGAACTAGTTTGACTTAATGGTAATTTAGCCTTTTCTATCTCAATTTTAATTTTTTTCATTTCTGGCAATGCTTTAGAAATTTCAAATTTCCTTTTTAGGTTTTCTTCTGTTTTTGTGATACTACTTACTAAATTTTTTGCAGAGGCATTATCATTTGTAGATGGCACACTGTCGCTGCTACTTAATTTTGAAGGTGATAATTTTGATGTTAGATTATTTTTTGCTTGTAATTCAAAAGAATTTAAGAATTGTGATTTTTCAACTTCATCATCATTTTTCTTAGAAGGTGATGCAGACCTAGGACTGTTATTTGATGTAGAACTTTTCATTTCTTTAATTTTTAGTGCCAATATTTCATTTTTCTTAGTCAAGTCTACTGTTTTTTTAATATTATTATCGTCAGGCATAGGGCTGTCAGTACCCGATGATGCTTCAGAAATTTGATCATTAAGATTTGGTGTTGGACTACTCACATTTGTATCTTCTGTACCAGTGGGACTTGATTTCCTATCAGCGAAATGAGTTTCCTTTCTATTTATATCAAAAAGTCTATTTCTTATTGCCACATAATCAATTATTTGATAAAAAAATCGCATAGGCTCATTTCTTTTCCAATTGTATATATATGCTATATCCATTAATGTATAGTAATCAGGCAAAGGGACTCTTTTATATAAAATATCAATTGCAAATTGTGTACTATCAATATCAAATTTCATACTTAAAAATTTTTTAAGGTGGTTGATATTAACAACAGCAGGACATTGTAAATATCTTCTTGTAGTAGCAGACAGTGGTTGGGGCTCATTGCTATCGGAAGATTTACTAGATATACTGTCAGTATCAGTTGCATCAGCATATTCCAAAGAGAATGAAATAACATCCTCAGGACTAAATATAATTCGTTCTGTATCTTCACCTCTTTGTTCTGGAGTGGCAGACGCAGCTGGACCTGGTCTAGAAGCATAAAATTGTTGACGTCGCTCCATTTCTTTTTGAAAAAGGCCAGGCACAAGTTTATAAACTATGTCTTGCAATGCTTTATCTAATTTAATGTTAGGTTTAGCCGAGTTGATCATCATTTCGCAAACTGGGCAGTAACTCTTAATTTGTAAGTGCTTTATAATACAACTTCGACAAAAAGAATGTAAACACTCAACAATGGTGGTTGCGTCTATGTAATAACCTCGACATAACGGACACGTAATGTGCTCATTAACTTCACCAAGTAATGTTCTTTGAGGTACCACAACAGTAGTATTCTGCTCTGCCATTTTAACAACTTTTTTATCCGATTGTTTATTAGAGGTAACCATTTTTGCAAAGCATGCCCAGCGTCACCAATATTATTGACAGTAACCGCTGTGACATAAAGCGCGTAACGAACTAATTATTTATTGACAAAAGATACATAAAAACACATAACGTTAATTATTTACTTTAAAAACATTTTGAATGTGTATATTGAATCAATAACTACTAGACAAACACAAGGAACATCAAGTCGACATGACTGTTGCACATAATGTTGGTAGCCTTGGTCAATATCACTTCTGATTTCAGCTATTTAATTTTTAACGTCTGTGTTTAATACATGTTTAAAATGAAATTACTACTAGTGCTGTAACGTGCAAGTAATAAAATTTTCTTACCTTTACTTTGTTGTATATCGTAGTGAAAATATATATTTTTACACTTATTATCACAGTTTATTTTTGGCGCGAATAATCGTGCTGTTTATGACAAGAATGTATTGACAGTAATAAGATCAGATTTAGTGTTGCCATTTTAAATTTTATCGGCTTCTCCTTAAATTTAAATAATAGTGCCAACATAACATTAAGTAAGTGTACTTTTATATTCCGAATATATATTTTCTAATACTGTAATAATAACGAGTAGTAAGAAGTATACTTAAAGCTATCCTTAAAGCCTTCTAAAATAGTCTAAATCTTATAACTTCTAATGTAAGCATAAGAAGTAATGAGGTCAAATCAATAACTAAGTTTATATTTATAAAATATTTTTTATCATAATAACATTAAATTCTTATATTTGATTACATATGTATTATGTTCATTTGACGATTCAAAAGTGCAAAAAAATAAAGAATATTTTGAAATCAATAAAGAATATTTGAATTTCAAAGTCAATAAAGAATATTTTGAATTCAAATTTATAGTTAAAATATCGCACAGTATCAAAAGATATTTGTATCAATTTCAAAGTGTTATTCCACACTTAAGAAAGAAAAATATTTTTTAAAAAAATATATAAAAGTTTGAACGCTACGTTCAAATTTGAACTCGTGCCTCATTGGAAAGTCCAACCGCTCAGATCAACTAAACTATATGTTCTTATGGAGCTACGTCGAAATTCTTATACGCTTGTTACAACTTATTTATGTTATTAGCATCTCTGTAGAGAGATTTTTACAAATTCCGCTACCCAAAAATAATTAGAATGCTATTACGATTAGAAGAGATACCTGGGAGATTTGGAGCTGTCAGTGAACCATTAAATTAAAAGTTAACAATGTAATTTTACATTCAGATTTAGAAGTGGCAAATACTTTTCAAACATTGTTTCCGATACTCTCATTAAAGTAACATTCACTGCCATTTGTCTCTTTTGAAAGCAGTATTAATACCAAAAAAATTATGTTATTTACATGGTTGTTGTAAACAACATTTTGTGTTTAAGAATAAAACCAAATCATCTAAACCAAAAAATCTATAAATCAATATCTAAATTCTAAACCAAAGAATAAAGATTTTGATTTTGTCGACCATGAAACTCTGTTACTCGGTTAAAACAATATCACTATGGTATACATATAGGATACTATCCTTATATTATTATTATTGCCTCATATCTTAACCAAAGAATCCAAAAGGTTAGTATAAATAATGTAAAATTATCTGGATATCCTCTAAGGATGGACGTTTCACAAAGGTCTATTCTTGGTGCCCTTTTATTTTTTCTTTATATTAACGGTCTGTCTTTTTATGTGAAGAATCTATGTGATATTTTACTTTTCGCAGACGATACCTCTTGATTATTTAAAGTGGACAGGAACAAAATAAACTATGACGAAGCGAATAGTGTATTATCGCATATTCTTCGTTGGTTTGCTATAAACATTCTAATGTTAAATGCCAAAAAAACCAAATATGTCTAGTTTTCTTTATCAAATGTTATAAAACATTAATTTTGAATAGTAATTAAAGAAAAAACTCTAATGTGACGGAATCAGCAAATTTTCTTAGGTATAACTATAGATTCGCGGAAGACTATTGTCCCTGCGTCTCGCGGCCAGTGGCGGTCGAGAAGGAGCACTGTGAGGTTTTAGTGGGTATTCGGACGGTCTACGTCTGCCGAGCCTCACATAACCCGCTCGAGTCCCCACTCGGGCCGGTATCCGTAACAGAATTTTCTCACGTTAAAAAAAAAGCTATAACTATAGATTCCAAACTCCAGTGGAACATTTATCTGGAAGAACTTGTGAATAAACACAGGTCTGCCGCGTTCACAATTAAAAAAATAAGACAATTGACGGACGTTGAACTGCTCGACTAGTTTACTATAGTTATTTTCATAATATTTTATCTTATGAAATGCTGCTAAGGAGCAGTGCTGCAGATATAAATTCAATATTCATTCTCCAAAAAAGAGACGTAATATCTATTTAAACCTAAGAGCTCGAGAGTCTCTGCGAGATGATTTTAAAGATGTAGGTATTAATACAGTTCACAATACATTCTGTTTGTCAGACAACATATACAATGTCATAGTAAAAATTGTGATAGGAACGAGAAATAAAGATAAGCTTGTTACCCCAAGTTTTCGCCTGCAAAAAGTTAATAAGTATTTTATGGATCTGATCTATGTCAATAATAATAATTAGTGAGTATGATGCAATACATTGACAAATAATATATTCCTGATATTTGACTGATTTATTATTTACTATTTTATGCCTAAAAAACAAATAAAGGGATAGTCTCCAATTTCTCTACTTATAATATTGAAAAGTACCATAAATACTGTATTGTATACATGGTATTTTTTATATTGTTTTGTTATAGCAACACTGAATATGAAATTTTTGAATATCTTTATGGCAACATTTGCATTAGGCTGTCGCTGTTACTATCGTTCTTTTCTTGTAGACTCAGCACGAGAGAGCTCATCTTACTCTATCGGAAAATATTAACTTGATCCGAAAAGCAACGAAATAATAAATAGTACAAGCCTTTAGGCTTGAAGTTATAAAGCATGAGAGCAAAGGTATTTTTCGCGTTTATTACTTGCTTAGTGTTTTTAAAGTAAATGTGAAACCGCATTTCGGCATAACATCTCTACTTTTTGTTACAGTGGCGTAAGAAGCGTATGCGAAGGCTAAAGCGTAAACGCAGGAAGATGCGTGCGAGGTCTAAATAAAAAGGTAAGAAGAATATTTTCTTAAGATTTCGAACAGGTATGAGTTGTGTCAATATATTCCACAAGCATGGTATATTTAAATGTTACATGTTTCCAAAATATAACCTTAAAAGCTAATAATGTCGAATTCATTTAATAGTCGATCAAATCTCTTGCTTTAAAATACCATGTGATTTTAAATACTGCTGCTTGTGTGCAAATTTTAGTTTTTAAATATATAATTGTAATTTATTACTTCGTATACCATTATGATTGTTATTTTTTCAAATTAATTCTAACATAACTTTTGTTATATAGTATATAGGTGAACATGATACATAATTACGAAAGGTATACATGCGGTATACTGTTAGGTATGCGATTACTTTTTCCACCAAATCTTTTTCTAGTTTTTATTATTTATTAATGATTAATGTATGTTTACAAAATTTATATAATATTTTATATACGGTTCAAAGATATTATATAGTAATAACATACAATATATACTTTTCTTAACAAAAAAAAATAAATACCTTTAACATTGTTAAATATAAATCTTTTCTTTCGACGGTGGGACAAGGGTCCAAGCCATCGGTGGCTAGGGCTCCAGACATAGTAAGTAACCTTTTGATAGTACGCGCCTTTCCGAGTAAAACTGACTTCTGCAGCCAGTTCTTGTTCCAACAGATAACTTCTAAGATGTTGGTAGAGGTTATTAAACTGTTATTTGAAACAATATCTGCACAATGATAGTCACATTGACATCTCACATGGTAGTAATGGCGTGAGCTAAGCCCAAATATTTAGATAAATTTTCATTTTCGGCATTCACAGTAGACGCTAAATTGAATTTTGTTGCACATATTGATGATATAGTGAGTAAGTCATTAAGCACATTAGGATTTATTATACGATCTACTAAGCCTTTTAAGAAGTCCAGTACAATTATGATTTTATTTA
>DVQM01002426.1:0-10118 GCA_018231645.1 Heliconius ricini | reverse complement strand
TCCTCGAGTGGGGATCGAACCTACAACCAGTCGGTTTTACAGTCACACTTCGTGCACTGCGCCACGACTGGCCTCAAAATGTGGCAAAATGGCCTGTCTTACATAAGCTCTTCCGTTTAACCTGTCAAATACGGAAAAAAACATACAGATAACATAGAAAACAGACAAGTGCGAGTCTGGCTCGCCCAGCGAGGGTAGTATACTACCTGTACACGCTAGCTGACAAATTTCATTATTCTAGGTCAACGGGAAGAGTCCTATCAATTTTAGTTACCCTTACAGTGTCTAAATACGCTTTTTTTGAACGTGCACATCTTTTTTTTTAAGTAAATGTATACGTCTAAGAAATACTTTTTTTTCAGGAAATCAAGGGACCGTAGACCTGAATATATGGTTTGAGTTTCATTTCGATATCTCCAAGCGTCCCTGAGGTAAAAGCTCTTGACAGACAGACAGACAGACGGACCAATGGACGAACAACAAAATAATTTTATAAGAGTTCCTTTTTTCCTTAAGAGATTACGAAACCCTAAAAATAATATGATATAAGAAAAATAACAAGAATTTTCATATAAGGTTCTTTCACGTTTCTTGCAGTAGCTTTTTACTTATCTCGGATGAGAGATATATTATAGAATAAATCCATGTCGCCGTTTAAATCTTGTAAAAGATGTAACGCGAACGTTTCCTATTATTTTGAACTCGGAAAAGTGAATGTAAACTATATTTCGTTGTTTAGGCAACCTATAGGCCGATGCAAGTGGCCTGTATGACGCGGAAGACATAAGAGTATCACTGTCACACAACGGTTTTGGGTTCAATCCCCACTTGGGGCAGAAAATTATTATTTCGTCGCTCAGGCACCAAAGTAAAAACGCGGCGTAGAGTTCTGCCACTCTACACGCAGTGCCTCCAAACAACTACGGAAATTCGGTAGCGGAGTGTCTTAACACTAGGTTGCCTCTGCCCACCATGGTATGTGCGGTATATAGAATAGAGTTATTTTTTATTAGGTAACCTATATGTTAAGGATGTTTCTTGTATTTAGGTGCACATCAGTCTCGGATGAAGTTGTATACATTTGTATTTATAAAATACATGGATATTCTCTACTTAGTACTTTTTTAGCTTCACGCTGTATTCCGCAAATAGCAGGGTAGGCAGAGGGAACCCGGTAAACTAGTGTTATAACACACACTCTGTTCCTATTAAGACATTTCTATCCCTCTCTTTTGCCGGATTCTGGAGTTATTGCATGTTGAACGGCGGAACTCAAACAGCACTTCGCTTCTTCACCAGGGTATCTATCTATACTATACAAATATTACAAAACTAAAGTGTTTGTTTGGTTGAAAGCGCTAATCTCCGGAACTACTTCGATTCGTATTGACGAAATCTTAATCTCTATTTACCGAAGGACGTTATATGGAATTATAGTTTATTATATAACATCATGTTAATCGTTTCGTCGTAACCCACTGTATGTGCATTTAGAACTTTGACCGCAAACAAAACCGTACAACGGGAGTAAAATCGTAGGTAATCCTACTATGTTGTGAATGTGAAAGTTTATGAGAATGGATGTTTGTTCCACTTTCATGCCAAAACTACTAAACTAAATAAATGGAATTTTACAGTACTATAGCCCATACGTCACAATAACACATATCTAACAATTTATGTAGTGGTGCGTGCTTAAACGGGCGAAGCCGCGCTTCACGCGATGTATGCGTTAATCTCGTAAACTACGCTACGGGTTTTATTGTGATTTTTCCTACTGAATACAGCGATTCAAGAGAAAAGCTTATGTATGTATCACGTATAATTCGTACATGTAATTATTATATTACAATACGGCGACAGAATATAAAAAAAAAAGTTTTTTTGCACTTACGTTGCTTCTTTTCCTGTTACCAGAGCGAAGAAAAGAAATAATTAATTCCACCGAAACGGAACTAAACATACAATCCGACACTATGGCCCTGCATGCGGAAGACCTCAGAGTTATAATATGATATCGTAAAAAACATATACAGACGCTTACCCGCTGAAATAAGAAATTATCAAAATGCCATAATCGTGTAGTCCACGCCGACGAAGCTGCCAGTGGGAAGTTAAAATTAATTATTTTCAATTAAAAATATGTTCTACATCTAAATGGAACACAAAACCTGTTTCCTGTGTAGTATTGGATATTTCTTTAACTTTTCCTATTACTTTGAAGTTAAAAAAAAAAAACTCATACATTAAGTTAATGCAAGCTATTTTTCGTGTTTTAGGTAACCTACATACGTTAAGGCTAGTTATTTCTTATATTGAGGGCAGTCGTAGTATAGAGGCATCTGGAAACCTAGTATTAAGCTGTCTGTTGCACACACACTTCCGTTCCCCATTTTCAGACGAATTCTGGAGAAATTTTGTGTTGAGCGGCGGAACTCGATACTTAATAAAAATATTTAATATATTATTTCCTCGAGTGGGAATCGAACTTACGACGTGTTCTACGACTAGCCTCAATTAATACATATACTATTTAATTTTTAAGTCTAACATAATACTTAAAACCATTTTATTGTAACGGAATAAATTAATAGGAATAAATAAAGAACATTTTTTTTTAAGTTCTAACAAATTACTATAATATTATAAAAAAAAATGAATAATAATAGCAAAAAATAAATTATGAATATCTAAATTAATGGAATTTTGCTATGTTCTTTAATAATCCAGTAAATAGGGAACAAGTCATATTAACTGTCCAATAATGGCCGTCCTACGTACATTTTAATATTTGATTAAATAGCTACTAGATTACCTTACGCGAACCATTTATTACAAGCGCACGGTTGCTGCGTCAAATTATTATTACATATATCAAATTCAATTAAGTTTAATATTACACGGAGAACTGTTTTGACTGTATGCGGGATATAGCGTAAAGCTGTTAATTATGTTTTTTGTTATTATTGGAATGAGCTTCACGCTGTATCCCGCACGCAGCAGGGTAGGCACAGGGAACCTAGTGTTAAGACACTCCGTTCCAAACTTTCCGCTGAGTTCTGGAGGCATTACGTGTTGGGTGGCGGAACTCAACGTCGCCTCGCCTTTGGCCTCGACACCAGAGCGAAGAAATGAAAATATCAATATAACTAAATATTTCATCTCTTCGAGTGGGGATCGAACCCACAACCAGTCGATTTTTCTCTCTGGCTTTTTTTTAGTTTTAAGTTACAGCAAGATAGATAGATAGATAGATAAAACCTCAAGTAAAATCTTATTATAATTTTTTGAATTATTTATATATTTAGTTTCCTACATTTTCTTTATTACAACATAAAGAACAAAAGTACAACACTCTACTAAACAATAGTACAACACTCTTTTATGATTTATAAAAAAAAATAAAGCGAAAAGATCTCTAATGCGGAGTTTTAAAGGTAAGCCGAACATGGCTTCTCATTTCCTGTTTATATTTCATAAAAATATGTACCATATGTATATATGTTTATGAAATACTACCTACTTAGTTACATTTTTAAATTAAAATAACGTTTTAAATTTTAATTTCAAAGTAACCTTTATACGAAACGGGATTATAAATATAAATATTTTAGAGTGAATTTTACTATTAAAAACTTTATATTTTATATGTGTGTGTGTGTGTAAATACAACAATAGTAATAAAAAAACTCACAAAATATAATCCAAGTTACCCAAACTCCAAACGATTGTGAAACAAACGCAAAAGTCAATCAGTTTCATCTCACACGTACACCACGAACACACATTTGAAACTCAAAATCTAATACATTTTCATTTAAAACCGTACATTTTCATTTATGTTTATAAATTAATTTTCGTTGTTGGTCTCGTTCAGTGGGTGGGGGACGGTCGTTTGGTGTCCCCGAAACGACCGTATCGTACGGCGTTAGAGCGCGAACTGGCGGAGTCGGCGCCCTAGCGTCTCGTACTGCCCAGGTGTAATCCCCGCCCTGACGAAAAGTATCTATATGGTCTATATTACGTTCTGTGTATCCTTTTCATGGTTTTTGGGGAATTTAGACCTTATGATCATTTGTCATTGGATTTTCTTTTATATTTTAAGTTATAAGTTGTTTTAGAGGTGTAATAGTAAACGCGACAGTTGTGGTTCGATTCTGTATCAGCAGAATGAAATATTTTATATTTACACTTGATAACGAGGCAAAATGCGGCGTCGAAATCTGCCACTCAACATGTTATGCCTAAAGCATTCTCCAGAAAGTAGGGAACGCAAGTCTATAACGGTTACCTCTGCCTATCCCGCTATGTGAGAAGTGTTTATACGCTGTAGCGTATAAACGGACTATCCAAGTAAAATATGCAGACACGTGAGAGATCTGAATTTTCTCGCTTCTATTTCCACTTGAGGTAATAAAATATCTAATGTTATCTATTATAATTTCATGTGTGATGGGAAAGTGCGGTGTTTATTTCCGCCACTCAACAAACAATGTCTCTAAAATTTACCGAAAAATAAGAAACGAAGGGCTTTGACCCTAGGTTCTCTCTGCGTATCTTGCCGCGTGTGGCATGATGCATAAAGCTAGAAAACATCTTTTTTTTTTATTTGTACCAGTAGGTCCTGAGATTATCACATTCAGCCCAACAAACTATTCAGCTTTACAATATAATATATATGATATACAAAATGATGTACTTAAATAAAAAATATCTGGAAACATACACTGGGGTCAAAGTATTGAATTTTTAAATTCTATTCTGACTCGTCAGTTATGTATATCTCTTTTATATGAACACATATAACCGTCCTGAGTGGCCCCAAATAAAGCTGATAAATTGTAAGGCTCTTGACAGATGGATGGACGAAAAAGTGATCTCACAAGGGTTCTTTTTTCCTTAAAAGGAACGGAACCCTAAAAATGGTGCTTTACCTTTAGACGACGATAAAAATTAAAGTTATCCTATAAAAACTAATGTATCTCTCTGAAAAAACAAAAGCCACTAACAAAAAACGAAAGCACAACTCTAAACAAATGTTCCGTTTTAAGCGAACGTAAAATGGTCACGATATTCATACCCCACTTGCCGATGAATTTCATTACCATTGCGTGTTGAGTGGCGGAACTTAACGCCGCGTTACGTCTCCCGAAACGAAATCAAAACAAATAAGTACTATAACTGGAAATTGTTTACTTGTTGAATTGATTTATAAAGGAAATCAAGTGATCTTCATCCTGTGTTTACATTTGATATTTCAAACAAAATAAGTGCAGCAACAGTATAAATGCACAACCCGGTCACCTAAATATATCCCGGGGTGACACATTGCGTTCTTAAAAAATCCTAAAAAGAAAAATACTTATTTAGAAAACCACTAACCGTAGTCAGAGCGCCTGGTCGGTAAAAATTTTAAATGTAGCGGGTCGGAACCGCGGGTTCGTTACCCGCTACATTTAAAATTTTTATACGTTTTCTAATATTCTAATAAGTACTTTTCTTTCCTAAGTGTGAAATGACACTTTAAAAAATGTTCGAGATCCTAAAAAAAAAAAATTGATTGAAATAATATGAACAATCTAATTATCATAAAAATCTTAATCGATCTATGGATATATCTACATATATTTTTCTACATTTTATCTCACATTTATTGTATTTTTATTCTAAAATATTTTAGTTTCTTGTTTTATTTTTTTGGACCTTGGCAAACAAAATTGGACCTGCTTGAGGTCTAATTTTTTTTGATATAACATCTTGAGAATACAATAATAACAGTAAACAGCTAAAAAAATCGCTCAAAATAAAATATAATAACAATAAAAATAAAATTTACTAATTATTGTTTAATAATATTTTCATTTTTTCGCTCTGGCACAAAGGCAAAAGCCCGGCGTTGAGTTCCGCCACTCAACACCTCCGGAATTCTGCAGAATATGGGTAACGGAAGTATCATAATGGGAACGGAGTGTCTTAACACTAACTAGGCTTCCAGCTTTCCTGTGCTTTCTTACTAAAGAAACTAACTAAATAAAATAAACTTGAATATAAATGTTTTATTTGTTATGATAGCGGAGTATCATTATTCTAAAGTTACCAATTTGAATTCAGCTACGTTTTTTATTTTCGACAATGCATTTTCATTGACAACGAACGCATTGCAATGCGTGTAAAAGTAGTAACTCTATTCAATGTTAATATAAAATAGGTTTTTTTAGGTCCATATATATATCCCTTATATAGCAAGAAAAATATTTAGAGAAAATCTAGTGTTAAGACACTACGTTTTCCACTCATCGCCTAATTTTCGAAACATTGCGTGTGGCGGTATTCAAACCTCGAGTGAGTAAATGAAATTTATTCCCCAGGATAAGAATCGATCCTACAACCATCGTGCATTTACATACAGAGGAAGACCTGTACCTCTTTTTACGAATCTCCCCATCTTCAGCTATATACATACATCATTTTAACAAAAAAATGCAAAAATAAAAAAAACTTTAATGATATATAAACATCCATTCAAGAAAATGTCTCTAACCGTGTTCAGTCAGAGTCCACTTAGCCATGACCCAAAGTCTAATATGAGAACAAGTACTGCGGATGTGAGACGTGAACTTTAGCAAAGTGAGAGATGTACTTTATAGAAGTTTTGTATTTTATAGAAATTTTTCATTATTATTTTTTTTAACTTGCTGGTCTTGTGAAAGTAAACTGGAGGCCAGTCAGCCGATTTCTAGCAAAAGGGACTATATACGTTGCACGTAGTGAGTTCAATTCTCACTCAAGGAAATTAAATATTTCATTTTTTCATTTCCTCGCTCTATTAACGATACAAAGCGCGGCATTATGCCAATGGAAAATGTCGAAAGTGTCTCTATGGGGCCGGAGCGTCTTACCACTAAGTTCCCAGATTCCCTCTACTCTACTATGAGCGGGATACGGCGATAAGCTGTAAAAGACCTAAATCTTATAGTCAAATCCGCGCAGTCATACATTTCCAACTCCCGGACCACAACAAAGCAACAACAGTACTTACGTCCTTCTCCTTGGCGTAGTAAAGCGTGCGCCCGCGCAGCTTGAAGTATCTGCGCTGCCATCGCTGGAAGCTCCTCGTCTGCTTCATCAAGTAACCTTCTTTGACCACTGGCTGTAAAGAAATAATATATTTAATATATTTTTTCCTACCCTGCTACACGCGAGATACACATGTAGCATACTACATGTGTATCTCGCGTGTAGCAGGGTAGGAAAGTAAGTTAAGACTTAAGACACTCCGTTCTCTGGTAGTTATTTTCGATACATTGTGAGTTAAACGGTTCCACCGTTCAACCCATGCCGCGTTTGGCCTTATTACCAGAACAAGAAAATGAAAATAATTCATACCTCCAAGTTGTACGGCTTGTTTAAAATATATAATTGCGTATAGCTCCGGCAAATATACCTTTTTTTTATTTTTAGCTGCATGCTTTACAGTGTATTCACACGTAGCAGTAGGAGAAAGGAACCTAGGAACTTAGTGTTATAATTACGTTCCCTCAAAAAATTGACGGAAACTAAAGAACGGAAGTGTCTTAATGAGAACGGAGTATCTTAGCACAAGTTCCCATGTTCCCTCTGCCTACAGGTTATATTTTACTTAACAGAAATAAAATTTACTATCACGGTGTAAAAAGTCAAGCATTTCGCACTATACCACGATTACCTTAATTTTCCTGGAATTTTATATTTACTTTTAGTTCATTCCTTTTCACTAAGTTCCATTTTGTTGTGCTATTTTCCGGTGAGGAACTAACCTACATTTGTACTAGACGATACAGTGTAATAAGAACATAAATAATAACTTAACATCTATGACCCGAATACAGCCAGCTATTAGACGCTTAGAAAGAGAACTGAAAAGCCTGGTTTAGAGATCCGCAAATAATGAAAAAATGGGTATAAATTTTGCGAAATGCTATTTGGCCCGAAACTATGATTTGCTTTTTGTAAATATTACTAAAAATATAAACTTGTAACGTTAGGATAATATAAAATAATTTTATCGCTTTTAGAGTCCCGTAGTCCTTTTTAAGGAAAAAAAGGAAACCTTATAAAATCGATTGGTTGTCCGTCCGACAGATACAGATAAACAGACTGATATCTGTCTGTCTGTCGAGAGGTCTTGCTTGAAGATGTCGAGTTGAAATTCAAATCATATACCTATATCTACGGCCCCATGATTACTTTCGATAAAAAAAATGGCCGTTTATACATGCTCGTATGACAAAAAACGCATATTTCGAAACTATAAAGAGAATCAAAATCGATAAAGTAGGTAGCTAATATAAAGTCTGATAATTGTAAATTTGTAGTTCGACCCTAGAAAATAAGTGCCTCAAATAGCAAAAAACGCATATTTCGACACTATAAAAGGGGAGTAAAGTTATTAAGGTTATTACCTACACTTATGAAATTTGTGCAGGTAGCATTTCAGTAAGT
Source organism: Heliconius ricini (assembly GCA_018231645.1). Taxonomy (NCBI): domain Eukaryota; kingdom Metazoa; phylum Arthropoda; class Insecta; order Lepidoptera; family Nymphalidae; genus Heliconius; species Heliconius ricini. The sequence goes on along the minus strand of DVQM01002426.1, from coordinate 1,637 downwards.
TTCAAGGAGTTTTTAGGAGTGTTATTGAGAAGAAAAAGCGATTTCAAAGCGAAAGATTTTAAATAAATAATATTACTATCGTTAATTTTTACCTAACGAAGTCACGATAGAATCTTTTTTTTTTATCCACCTGGAAAGTGATGTGGATTTTTATAAAATTTTAATTAAATTACTTACAGTCAATCTGGGTAACTCATAAAACGGGTAACTTTAACAAAACAACTACAAAAATCAGATTTTCTGAACCTAAAAAAATATATGCGGAACACGGAGCTTGTATTTTTTCAATATAATGTAACAAATTCTACCGTATCATGCCTTCTCATAATTAAGCAGCCTGTATAAGGGCGTTTAATGAAATATAGTATAATAAACCTTTTATCAAAATGGGTTTTATGATAGTCGTATATTATTTATATAATAGTTGTTTAGGTAGTAATGATTTATTTTATTAAAGAGGGGCATGTAATAAAGGGATTTATATCCAAAAACAACTGCCACTGCGCTCAGTGGTTGTAAATATACATAGATTTAAATTCTACTTGAAAGATTATCCCTCACATATGTAGCAGGGTAAGCAGAGGGTGTCTTGGGGACCCAATGTTAAGACACCGTCCCAGTGAGTTTCTTCTGTTGACCACTTTCCATCGAATTGCCAAAGCTGTGTTGAGTTGCAGAATCCAACTCTGCGCTAAGCCTTATTACCGGAGTGTGAAAATAAAAATATTAAATTTTTAATTTCCTTCCTCGCTCTAGTAACAAGACGAAGTATGGCGTGGAGTTAAAAATATAACGGTTTATATCTCGAAACTTGGGCGGAAAGTGAGTTACGGAGTGACTTAACCCTAGTGTATTATTTATGTTTCCCGCTGCCTTCTCTGCTATATTATACAAGCTGAAGATTAGAGAAGATTGTATGATCTTCTCTTACGTACGAAAATATACATATGAATCATGATATTCGTTGTCGAAGAAACAGGGTTTTAACCCTGATACATACATATAATTCAGCGTACAGATCTTCGTAAAGTACTAGTACATCTATCGAAATTAAGATATTTATATCAGATAGTAAGCAATTACTGAAGTTTCGATAAACTTGTTGACATTTCACTCGATGTACGCCCAAACGGGTGAATTTCATGTAACTTGGATAATTTCAAGAGTATTTGCTGTTTCATCGCTGATAACTTTATTTGGTTTCTTAGTTATGATCTCGTAGAATATGTTATATTTTTTGTATTTTTTGTTTTTCTTATGTTTTATGAACTAATGTTATATTAGTTTACTTATAGCAAAAGTTTTCCAAAGCTAAAGCTTCTGGGGAAAAAAACCCACATTTCAGAGTTGGGAAAGAGAATACAGAGTCATATTCCCCTGAATGGGAATAAAACACACATCTATGGTGCTAACAGTGAGACGCTGTCTCACTGCGCTAATTTTGGTTCATTTTACTTTATATCATATGTAATATTTAGTAACTAACTTACTAAAAGTTACATGTTGTTGTTATGTATACTAAAAGTTACATACCCATATATTATCGAAAATCGAACCCATAATCCTCACGTTTCCTTTTAGGTGCACCGTTGCACCGTTATGAGTATAATCTAACATTAAATTTGCACGTAGGCTAG
>DVQM01002425.1:0-10121 GCA_018231645.1 Heliconius ricini | reverse complement strand
CGTAATTGTAATTTAATATTATACGAAGAGTGATAAAGCACCATTACAAAAACTTGAAATACACTAAAATATTAAATTAAATCAGCTTTCTGCTCACGCTGTATCATACAGCAGAAAGGCGGATGGAACAATAGTGTTAGGACACTCCGTCCCCCACTTTCGACGAATTTAACGAGATATCACGTGTTGAGTGGCGGAAGTTAACGCCCAGGCCTTGGTGCTAGAGCGAAGACATGGAAATATAATAAATAATAATTCATTTCCTCGAGTGGGAATCGAACCCACAACCGTCGCGTTACAGTCCCTCACGACGCCCTCACATAATAGACAGGTAGTAAAGAAGAACTCATTATCTCGAAAGTAATATAATCGACTTTGAAACATAAAATATCCATAGAAAATGTACATAAAACATCCGTAGTAAGCATTACTGATCGGGCGTCAACAAAAAAAATCTTTTAAGTATTTTTTTTCTTTATTTAGCAACTTTTCGCTAAAACTGGGTCTGACTATTAATTTAGAATACAAAACGTCAACTCCCTCATTGAGAGTGCGTTCGTTATTTTTCAAAACAAAACAAATTAAGGTAACCCAGTTGAGAGGAGGGCCGTTGTGCAGGTCACTTTCACCCAGCATCCGCAGCCACGTGTTCAAATACGAAACCGCCACGATGACTTTCGAGAGAAATAGTTACGTTGCTTAATTTAAACTGTAAATCTTACATAAGGTTAAATATTCATATGAAATAAGTTACGTTAAATATTAACATAATATTATAATATTAAGTATAAATGTATACTATGTTAAAGAAAACATGTACATCATACGTAAAGACTTCAAATTTTAGAAGTTCTATTTTCACGCTGTATCTCACATATAGCAGGATAGATAAAGGGAATGTAATATTAAAACAATACGTTCCCCATTTTCCACCAAATATCTCATTCATTCCCTCGAATGGAAAGCCAGAAATCGAAGCCAGCACCATCGCGTTTACAGCTAAGCAATCTTCTAAAAACTAAAGGTAAAACACTATTTAAAACAAAAAATTGTAAAAAATTCAAAAAGATATTCACCTATCCACTACGACAATATAATACTTATAATAAAAAAAATAGGCCATTAAATATTTGTTAAAAATGTATGCAGCCGGTGTGGCGCAACTAATCACATCTAGAGGCCTGGGAAGCCAGATGCGGAAACGCTGTCCCTTCATGGAAATTGCTTCTCAATACTACTTCAACTTGCATGGCATGCGTGCCTTGCATAGTATATGCGGCTGTGGACCTAGCATATATTAATGTAGTTATATTAAAATGATATACGTTTTTTTTAGCTTTACTGTATCCCAGCATCGCCGCATTTCATCTGTGCCGGGTAGGCAGAGCGACCTGTGAACCTAATATAAGACACCTTGTTGCAATTCTCCACTCTTCACCGAATTTTGAAATTGAATGGTGGAATTCAACCCCAGACACCAGAGCAAAAAGTTCCTCGAGTGGGAAACGAACCCACAACTTGTAGCTTTAAAGTTGCACGCTTGTGCCCCTGCGCCACGACTGGCCTCACAACATAGTTACGTACATATAAAACGTAGTTTTGTAAGTTATTTTAAAAAAAAGTAGCTGTCCATACATTTGAATTCCTTAGTCGTTCTCAGTTTAAAAAAGATATATTAGATACTGCTTAAAAATGTTGTAAAAAAAATTACTTTGTATACGCGACGGTTGTAGATCGATTCCCGTTGGAATGAATTAATTTAATTTCCCTGCTCTGGTAAGACTAGCTTCATCGTTGAGTTCATCTACTTAAGAAGCAATGTCTCAAGTTACCTGTATACCCTGTTGTAAAGAGAAAGTAAATAAGTAAATCAGCTTCACGCTGCATCCCGCATACAGCAGGGTAGGTAGAGGGAAGAGGCATTGCGTGATAAGTGGCGGAACTCAGCGAAAAAATGAAAATTTAAATGTAAAGAAATATTTCACTTCCTCGAGTGGGGATCGGACCCACAACCAGTCGTTGCAGTCACGCTTCGTGCCACTGCGCCACGACCGGCCTCAAAGATAAAGTGTGAAGCTAACAAATATATTCTTTACGGTTTATTCTATCTATTTTTATAATAACAAAAAAATAGAAATAGCTCTATCACTCCATTTAGATCTTGGTGCTGTATTAAGATATTTGTAGGTATATATGTGACCTTAATAAAACAGCACTTAGATTCACCTATATTATGCAATAACTCCTGGTATTTTATATAACGATAGCCAAAACAAATATTAACCTACAGGCAGGCAAAACTTATGCTTACTTAACACAAGCCTATATTTAAAAATGTCATATAATCATAATCCAGAATGGTTACCTTTTTCTCAAAACTTGTTTTATTCAATTGTATTTAAACTTGCCTACATGATCAAAGTGGATGCGCTTTACGTGTATCTACAAAGCTTCTATTTTTGTCATTATTTATTTATATCTTTACCATATATAATACTTTTTTAGGTTACCTTTCTAAGATCATATTTGAAAGTGACCGGTTTACATTAAAAGTCAGGTAAGTCAGTGTCAGGTTAGCGTATTTAATATTTTCTATTGCAACATGTACACGTATAACAAAAAGTCTAAGCGATAGTATATCAATAAGTACACAACTCTTACACTAATTTAATAATACGAATACCAAACATATTTTAGTCAGTAAATCCACAGAAACTATTATTATATTAATAACGCTTTAAAAAACTTCGCGGAAATCCTGTGACCTATTTCTTATAAATACATAATTATTTATAGCCTCTTATAGATTTTATGAATCATTTTGAAAAAACAATATTCGAATTCCTATTAATTTAATTAAAAAACTAAATTCGGACACTAACCGAGTAAAGGGGTAATATGAGATAATCTAGAGATTTCTATTCATCGTGATATACTTGTAAGTGTAAATCATGTTCCATCCGCCCTAGTTGCGCGCCTCTCAAGCCTCTTCGTCGCGTCGTACGAGAAAAAAAAACATGAGCTTTAAGTGTCAGAAGTCTTGTAAAAAGTGACTGACAATTTAAAACTACATACACACTACACATGTTGTAAGATTTTTTTTATATATGTAGTTTTTTCTTGTTTTCGTATTTCATTATGCGCCTTTCGTTTTGCCATTCAAGTATAAATTTGTAAGAAGTTGTTTATTAAGAATTTTAGTTTTCACGTTTTGTTTACATTTTAACTGGCACTATTGTGAGAGAATTACTCGCGTATATTAGGCTATTCGAAAATATATTTAAATAAAAATACGATGTTTCAAATTCCTTTTGAAGTCTGTTGTCCCACAATTCAACTTTCCCTCCTTCACTGTTCATTAAAAATAGATTACTTCTTGTTTACAAATGTATTATAATATATTTTGGTATATACTGCAAGGTTGTGTTTTGATTTTATTAGACCTGAAGTATTTAATTTTACAATTATTTCTTTAAGTCAGTTATATATTGACTACACCACATTCATCATATGAGTATTCTTTATTCTTTGTTCCAAAAATGTCTAAAAAAACTAAACCCCAAGGGTTCTTTGCATGTACTTATATAAAGTCTATTTTAACCGTTTTAAATACTCAATAATATACAAATATTTTTAAAATCAACACACTTTTTTACTTAGAAATGGTAAGAACCAAACCGAATCGGAAGTTACGACCTATAGGAAATTCAATAATATCGATTGGATGTTAGTCTAGGCTTGTCACACCTATAATGTGTAGATTTTCGCCTTTAAATATCAAATAAGCACAAAGGTTCCTTTCCCTACGCAAAAGCGGAAGATGCGTGGACGCAACAAATCGGTCTATACATATGATAAAAAGATAGGAAGATAGATAATAAAATATTTTGTTTGACAACAGTGCCACAAAATAACAATTTACTTGAATTGGCTGTAACTTTAGTTATCAATGTATAGGTAAAGTGTGGGTATTGTCTTTAAAATGATAATGTTGTTAGAGCACAAAAGTAATTCAGATTAGTAAATAAATAAAAGAGGGTGAAGCTGCCAGTGGGTCCTTAGTCATGAATGTAATTGTAAATAACCATTTCCTCCAATAAAAAGAAAATAAGGTTACTGTATAAATTTTGTTGATCATCTTAATTATGAGAAAATATATTTAAAAAAAAACCAAGAAAATAAATTAAATGTTGGTGGTAATAAAATTTTCACAAATTTTTAAGATATTTATTCTGTATTCATTTTAGTACACTTCAAATAGTTACACCTTGAGTGTAGATTTCATTACTGTAATATCTTCTTCAGCCTTGTGGAATTATGTTTATAAATGATGTGTTATAAAAATAAGTTGCTAGTGGCCTTTGAGAAACTGGGCTAAGGTGGTATTATTTTTTACACATATTATAATATAAAAATGTTTACATAAGAATGGAGATTCATCATTTTTGCATAGTAAGGTAAGCAGTGGGTGACCAACCTACACTTCATACACTCTCTATTTCCCAACCTATTTTCTTAACATTGCATGTTCCTTACAGGAACTAGAAATAGAGTATAATCATTCCACCCAGGGAGGAGTGATTCCCTAAAATCAAATGCTGTCTTACTGCTCCAAAGTTTTATACATCAATACTTTTTAAAATATTTTATATATGACACAACAAAGGCAGACAATAGTACTATTTTATTTTATATAGAGATTATGAATATAATCTTGCAAAGAAAGCACTTGCAAAGTTGCAATTGTATAAATGTTTTAACACACAAAATGAATAATTTTGTATTTATATCATAATTAAACTCTGATAGTTATAAAATATTTCAACTATTTTTAAGTTGCTACAAAAGGGACAGAATAAAGTAATTTTAGCTCCGAATTAGTAAAGTGAATGAATTATTCAGCATTACTGTGAAATAATCTCATTATTGTTTAGTATGAGAAACAGTGAGTCATTTTTATTGCTAAATGAGGCTTAACATATGGTTTGCTCATGTGAGAGCTAATTCATTGTTAAGTTAGATTTGTGCAAGATGGAATAAAAAAATATTATTGATATGATGACCGACTGTTCTTACTATAAAGAAAACTGTTTCTAACTCTTCTTATCAAGTAAAGCTTCTAGAACTGGTGTTTCATTTAATTTTAAAGTTGATATACAGAAAATAAGATTTCATATTTAAATAATAAATATGATATTCACAAAAAAACTCATGTTTTTAAAGAATCAAAGTTAACTTAAAAATGTAAAGTACATTGCAGGTAAACAAAGTAAGATTGACAGTAAGGTCTAATACTACTTCCATTCTATATTTGACATATATTATTATTACTCTCATTAACCATAATGTCAATCTTATACACTAACAAATAAAGGTCAGATGTAGGCTAAGGTTTGACCAAGCCAATGGCAATGACCCATATGATTGAGAGATATTATTGCTCCAATGTTTTACAATTGGTTATGGTTGTAAGAAACAATCAACATCAAAATTGTTTTTTTTTTCACACTAACATTATAAATATTTTTTTTATTTATAATGTTAGTTGTTATAATGATTTAAATGTATTTGTAAGAATCTAGTTAAATATCTACTGTAAACAAATTGGAATATGTTCATTCACTTAAATAAATAAATATTAAAGTGAATAAAAATATATTAATTGACATTAAAACATAATAAAGACCATTCCTATAGTATGAATCATATTTCCCTACAGTACAGATTTATAATCATACACAATACCTGAGTGAGCAAGTCTTCTGCCAACCAAAGGGCTGTCTAATAGGAGGCGGCGGAGCGACCACCGGCCCAGGACTCCGCCACCCCAGCCGCAGCCTCCACGGCGCATCCCTTCGCGTTCCACCATCACAACACTTAATTCATTACACTACACAAATATCGTCAAAGTAAGCTTCGCACGCTTGACGTCAATTACAAACTACCGTTATAAATCATCAGAGATTGCTCAGACCTCTTTTCACAAGTAAATGTTGAGTAACAGTATACTTGCAAGGTGTTAAGAGAAAGTTCCGATGGTCCGACGAATTATGAGATGCAATCAGACGGGTAGATTGCAGATTCCCATTATGAAGTGTGTGTGTTTTGTATTCGTTTCGATAAATTGTCAAGACAAAAAAAAACTTTGATTTAAAACAATGATTTTACAATCACATTACTATGATGGTAAATGTTTAGATTTCTATACATTTTTTTCAAAATAAAAATATTAACTGAAGCGTCAACACCTCGTCGAAGAACGCCACTTATAAGTTGTACCTTGAAGCCACTTTCGGATGATAAAATCTGTTTCCCGTTCAAATGTCAAATGAAAATTTGAAGTTCACCATCAAGTGGATAACATGATTACCAGTACAAAAAAATCATGAGCAAATAGTTAACTATTAATTAATTATTGTTAAAATATAGCTAAAAACTTATATATTAAAATATATTTCGAGCATCTTAACAATTGAATTAAATTATATTATTTGTCATTTTATATATTTTAAATCTATCTATGGTTTATGGTCATCAAACATGTAAACCACAGATCAACAATAAGCTACAGGCTAACTATAAATATTATTTTTAACAAGAAAAAAATATCAGCAAGCGTAAACGTAAAAACCAGTTTTAAATTTTGAAATGAAAAAATAGCCACCAAATATGGCAAATTTAACTTTATTGACATAAACGCGGGACCATAATACGACCAGGTTCACGCTGTACCCCGCATATAGCAGCAGGCATATAGGCATTGCGTGTGATATATATTGATAATTTTAGGGATGTGGTTTCGAACGGAATCGAAGCTGGGGCCGGAGTTTTTGGATTTGGTTTAACGGAAGAGTCAGATTCAGAATATATCTTGTTACAAAATTTACATATTGTAATTTTTGGTGAATACATATTCTTCTAAATATGACATTTTGTAGTATTTACACATTGGTCCAAATACGACAGTGGTTCAAAAAGCACTTATTTTTATTCTATTGTTAATTTCAGTTGGTACCTAGATCCTAGATAGTTGGTACCATCAAACAAAATCTCTTCATCGAATATGTTTAATTTAAAGAGAAGCTCATACAGAAATTAATGACAGTTTTCTTTTAATGAAACATAAAATGAGAGAGTACCTACCTAATTGTGTTTACCTTTACTAAAATGCTAACTTGAAATTTATTACTATTCACTGCTGCCATCGCGTTAGTGCCATCCAGTTGAAACATCCGATAGAAGTTTAGTCTACAAGTTAATCTTTAATATATAGTTTAGTATAGATAAATTATAGTTATCGTTTCGAAAACGAAATTTTGTAACAGCACTTTATTTAATATTGGACTTTGAAAAAGTCAATCTGTTCTATTATGCTAATATATATAACAAAAAATATCTTTAAATTTTGATTCGACGATAAGATATAAAAAAAAAATAGTTAACCTTATATTTTATGCATATTTCCTGTTGCACTATAAATTATAATAGAGAAAAAAGGAAAGTATGACAGACGCTGTCATTATTTGGCTGTCATTAGACAGCCAAAGCCGCACGTAAAATGTCAAAAGCTCCCTTGGCGTGATTAGTTATTTTGTTACTTTGATCTGCTCTATTTATCTTTCAATGCGATACGAATAATTAAATTGCTATTGTAATTGTTACTGATAATAAATTCTATCATTGACATCACAGTTTCTTTTGTTTATAGGGATTTTTGTAAAGGATATAGGAATATTGCAAATCTTGTATTAGATGACTACAAGTAATTTATCAGCGGTTAATGCAACAATAAATTAAAATATTCATTTAAGTATATATTAAAAATGTATTCACATTATATAAAATTATTAACCATAGCGTTTTTGATAAATTGTGTATTTTGTGAGAATAAGTACAGCCAAAAAGCTAATGAGAAAAAAACGAATGAAGTAGATTTTAGAAAATTAGAGAAACCATTTCGGATGAATAAATTAAATATTTTATGGACAAAAGCCCAGTTGGTAAGTTTTTATCAGGCATTAGTTAAAAATTATCATTAAAAAGTAGTTAAATTTCGAAAAAACGAATATTTACGTTTTAAGTATTGTTAAGAGATTTTCTATTATTTCATATGCGTCATAGCGTCTTACGGAACCAAAACTGAAATCATTATATAGTGATTTGATGATTCAAGACAAAGAGGAAATTATACATAAAAGAGTAAAAAGTGAAGGAGGTGACAAGGAAGGGTTTAAAGAAGCGGATCTTAGAAGAAAGCTCACAAATATAATGAATGCCTATGGATTACGAGAACACTTTGATGATGCACCTAATGCCAGGCAAAAACAAGATCCTGTAAGATTACCTATACTTTTTTATATTATTATTTTATAAGCCATTCCAGTATAAAGAGCTACAAATTGACTAAATGTTATAGTTGGTGGTTTCTTTTTCACTCAGGAAGTCTAATTATTTACATTTCAGCATAGAATTGAATTCTACTACTCAACATATCATGTCTTGAAAACTCAGTTAAATAAATAAAACCTAGTTAGTATACTAATGCCCCTTGCATTGAGTATACTAAATAGGTTGTCACTTTCTACCCTGCTGTGTGCAGGATATTGTGTGTATATAATATGTTACTAGGTACCTATAAAATATTCATATTTTATGGTAATTAAGTATTAAAGCTTCACAAAAATTTTTCTTTATCTATTTAATACTTTATTACACCAACTTAAACATTCAACAGGCAGAAGATAAAACAAATGAAAAATGGTGTGAATGCCCAATATTTTCACAGTTTAGTACAAATCAAGTTTTTCTACTACAATGTTAAAAAAAAAATTATACAAAGTTCAATTCCAATAAAGATAAGAGACATACTAAGATAATTTAGTAACCACTGCCTCTTGCACTGTATGTGTCAATGACATCTGTTTTTATATAATACTGATAAGTATTAATTAACTTTAAAATATGAGATTTAAACCTGGAATACTGCTGACTGTCAAGACACTTTGTTCTTCACTTTCCCTTCTGAAATTGAGACTTTTTTACACTTTGTTCACCAGAGCTGAAAAATGAAAATATTTTAAATATGATTCCTTCCTTTCCATTCCATTCCATTCTTCACAAAAGCACAAGTGTGCAACTGTAAGTGCCGACAGTTATGGGCTTGATTTTCATGTGTAGGACACAAGAGTGAAGTAAAAAAAATAATAATTAGCCCAAAAGGGGAATGAACCCTGAACTATAATATGTACAGTCAAATGCTACCTCACTGTGCCGTGATAGCCTGACTTTATATAAAACAAATTGAAGTATAATGCCATCAAAATAAACTAAATATATCAATATATTTTCTTAATTTATATTAATAAAATTGAAGTTTCCCATTGAAGTTGCATTTTAGTTATTATATTTATAGATCCAAAACCTTACTATTTATTATATTTTTTAGGCATACAACTCTGCTATGGATGGCTACATTAACAAAAGTCTATTTAAAGATAAGAAGCTAAACATGTTGTGGGCGAAAGCTGAAGCTTCAGGTTTCACAAGTGAAGAGCTAGCAGCCCTAAGAGAAGAGTTCACTCATCATCAGGACAAGATAGATCAATACTACGACATACTCGCTAACATGGAGACTGGTGATCAAGAGGCAGAGGCATTTAAAAGTAAGATTTTTTATTTTTATTTACAATAATATTTTTTAACATCATGCTGTATCCCCCATATAGCGGAATGGACAATCACACGTCAGAATCAAACGTTAATACTCTCCATTGACAATTTTTTCCTCAATTTAACTATTCGAGACCTACCACTTACTAGAGATACAAAATGAAAATAATTTCCCCGAAGGAAAATTATATAAATTTTTATAAATTGTTAGTTGGCGTCGTCTTTTTCCATAAACAAAAAAATAGAATTGACAGTCTCTTAATAAACGAATTAGCACTATCTGTTACTTTTTAACTAATATCAAAAAATAAAATTTTACGCCTAATGAAACCATCTTCACGCTGTATCCCGCACACAGCAGGAAAGGCAGAGGGAACCTAGTCTTATGATACTTCGTTCTCCAATTTCTGGAGGCATTACGTATTAAAGAAATTAAAATATAAATATATATA
>DVQM01002424.1:0-10122 GCA_018231645.1 Heliconius ricini | reverse complement strand
AACGTTTCGGTACTCGGTACTAGATGGCGCACCCGTTACTAAGTAACGAATACATGCGGTTTGCTACAGCTCTACTATTTTATTATTATGAGTCGGGATAATAATAATGAATTAAGAAATGCCTTTTGTGTGTGCGCAGTGGCACGATATGATTGCAAATGCCACGGTTATGAGTTCGATTCCCACTCAGAGGATTGAATTATTTAATATTTTCGATTCTCTACTCTGGTAGCCAGACAAGTTGCAGGCGTAGAGTTCCGCCATTCAACACGTAATACATCGAAAATTTGGCGGAAAGTTGTTATTGAGTGCCCTAACACTAGTTTTCTTCTGCTATATTATTATAAAAACTTTTCTTAATTATTCAACAATATACAATTTAACTTATACTAACATACTTTTGTAGAATACATAAGAATATTACTTTAGTAGAATAAATTTTGTTATTAACATTTTTTATACATTTCTAAAGTTAAGAAATGTAATGTAAAAAAAATTATAACATACTTTTTGTCTTTTACAGTGTTGCGATTTATCTGGAAGTGATCTACAAGAGGCCAATTTAAGAGGAGCAAATTTAAAAGATGCTGCCTTCGAACTCATGTTGACTCCGCTACATATGTCGCAGACTGTTCGATAAATTATTTTATTATTGAAAAATGTATATTGAAGTTATTTATAATAATTATGTTTATACTAATAAATATTTTTTTTGTTTATATTTATTTATTTTTCCATTTGAAGTTAAAGTATGTATACAAAAATTGAGATCGTCGTGACGTAGTGGAATGGCGTTTAACTGAACTCAATGCTTGTGCAGCGTTGAATTGCCACAAAACACCCAATATATAGAAAATTGAAGGAAACGTGTTCCTAAAATGTCTTAACACTAGTTTGCCTGTCTAGCATGTTATGGAAAAGTGTGTAGCTGCTATACAAAAAACTGGCGTTGCTCGGCTAAAAAAGTTACTCCAATGCACCTAGCAGACAGAATTTTTGTTTCGTACTGCTATAATACATTTATACAGTAAAAATTATATAGAAAAGTGAGAAAACATATTCGCCAAATATAGGTAGGTAGGTTCCTTAAGAAGGTAAACAAATGTGCAAAAATGCTCTTGGAGTAAATTATTTCTCGGTTTTATTTACAAAATTGTATGTATAGTACGTAATAACCCAAAACCCAAACAATAAAATGTACTTATAGAAATATTTCACTTACAAGTGTAATAGCGACTCGCGGCTTTGTCCGCATACCGCTTATAATACTTTTATTATGGTGCATTTAACCAACAGCTTTTCATGTTCAACCATGAACAATTTGTTTTCATAATTCTGAGAGAGTGCAAGCACTACGTGGCTCGTTGAGAGGACGTCAGTGGCGGCAAGGGCGCTCCCCGCGCGAGTGGAGCCTAGGTTGCGGCCGTAAACAGAGCGTTGAATTGTTTTCATTTTATATTTTCTCGAAAAGTTTAGGTCCAAATTACATGATTTAAACGGAGGAACGCCGAAGCTTATTTTCATTAAATTTCCTTGATGATAAAATAACTTTCGCTCGTAAGTTTTAATATACATATAAAAATCAATGAAATATATCACCTTTTCAATTTTCAGTTATTTTTGTCATAAATCTCATTGTGAAAATATAGATATACTATGACGCGGATTTGTTTTAGAACTATTATAATCAAATTGTTTTGTTTTTTATACAATGCACTGTCATATATTTAGATATTTTTGAGGCTCACGCGCCTAAAGCAATTTGATGGCGTTCTTTATTATTGTTATTTCATTACTTAAAGCTAACTAAGACCTATACTGTAATGTTGTATTCTAAAGAATGCAGCTTTCATACAAAACAAAAAAGGGTAAAAGGTAAACAAACAAATAAACTCTTCCGCTTTATTATATTAGTGTAGATATGTTTTCTTGTAAAGTATTAAAAAAAAGAGAATTTGGTATAAAGACATTACAAAAAAACTTCTACTAAAATATCTTTCATAATTAAATTAAAGTTTTCAAGACATCCTATGAAATCGTAAGGTGATTTTTATTTTAAATATTTTCTCAATAATATTCCGTGTAAAGGAACGTATAACATTATTAGGTTTGCATCACTGCTCATTGCGTTCCGCGCTGCGAAGTTGGTTGCATTTGTTTTTTATTCGCGTTCTATTTTTGTGTGTGACGGTTCTGTCGACCAAAAAGGATATTAATTTACAAAAATTAATGATATTCGGGTAGATAATCACTAATTCGTCTATTTCCTCCCGATTGCGATACTACAATAATGCAGAACGGAGAAGAAACGCCGGCGGCAGTAGAATCTGGTAAGTTTATTATTTGTTGTCGTAAATAATACAACAACAATGGTTCGTATAGTTTTCATTTTCTATTTTCCGATTAATAGAAATAAAATACTGGTTATTAACGCTTGGAAATGCTATAAAAATGGAAAAAAAGAGCATTATTTTACTAATACCCGCATTAATTATTTTAAATATCAGTTTCAATGTGCAGCTATAAATTGTAAGTATCGCATTTTAACTACGCGGTTACATTATATTTTCACTTGTCTACGTTTCGTGTGTGTTTACCACTATTTGGGTGTTTCTTTGCTTGTAATTATTTGTACTGTTGGTGGCTTAATTGGAGTGTGAAACATGACTCACATTCCTTTGCTGCCCACTTATTGTAAAAATGTATCTGATTTATTAACCTGTTGCGTTATGACCGATGGTTGCATTATCGTTGCGAATCTTCTGAATCATATCGGCAAAAAGTTCTGATTGATTTACGCTGAGTTAATTGTTTAATTAAATTTTGATCTAATAATAAATTTAAGGGAGGTAGTTATTAATTTTTTTTGGTAGTATTTCTATAACATTTATTTTAACAATAATTAAAATTATTTAAAGCAGTATTTTTTTCGCGTATCTACTGTTGAGGCCATAGTGGCGCAAGCGTACGATTGTAAACGTGACGGTTGTGAGTTCTATACCCACTCAGAGGAATAAAATATTTAATGTTTTCATTTCTTTGCTATGGTGTATATATATATGGTATATATATATATGGTATATATGGTATATATATATATGGTGGCTCAGTGTTGAGCTCAATAAATTGGGGAACGGAAGTGTCATAATGGGAATGGAGTGTCTTACATTAGGTGCCCAGGCTCTCTTTGCATACCCTGTGATTTCATCAGAAAGTGGAGAATGGAGTATGTTAACATTATATTCCTAGGTTACATATGGCATGGAGCTAAAAAGTTCTATTTTTTAGGGTAGTCAAATATAAAATTATTTTATAATACAATTTCTTTATGTTACTTTTATTTTAAAACTTAAACTTATAATAATCTTATAAATCATAAAATAAATTAAAATATAGCAATATTAATATTAGGTATTTTTTGTCAACTCGTTGTGAATTTATGAAAATTTAAAAGTGCACTAACAAAAAATATAATCAACATGCAATGTTGGTTTTCTGTTTTATTCTGTATACTATCTTTGATAAAGAATTAAATTACAATCATATCACTTTAGTAGTGAAATGTGTATTATTTTTGAGAAATATATTTTTTTAATTTCACTTTATTTCTGTATTTTAAATTAATTTTGTTTCAATTATTGGACGATAAATTTAATTACTCATATGGTTTGAGCAAAACCTCTAACCATGGTTTGAAAGATGGATGAATAGAAAAATAGATAGATTTATTAAGAGTGAGCGGTCAGAGCAGTAGGGGAAGCCCCGTTTGACCTTTGAGAATAGTGTTGATATCGAAGGAAGGACATTTAATAGAACAATAGATTTTTTATGATAATAAAAATTATAATTTACATTAACATTTTAATATTGATTTCTTATAGCAAGCAATTCATGTTTATTCAAGTGTTTAAAGTTGACGTAGCCTGAGCTTCAGTGCTTATTGATAGTTCAAATGTAAACAAAATTGTGTTGAAAATATGAAATTTGTGTGACAATAAATAACATTTTAAAATATGATTATGGTCATGGTGGAATGAAATATTTATTTAAATTTATATTTTCATTTCTTTGTCCTGGTGTCAAGGCGTTGAGTTTTGCCACTCAACAGTCAATGCCTGGAGAATTCGGTGGAAAGTATTCCCTACTTTTACAAACAAAGTGTTTTAACACAAGGGAGGGAACCCCCCATCCTGCTTTGTATGGGATACATCTTGAACCTAATGTTGTTTTTTATATTTTTAATTTTTTAAATTTTTTGATCCATTTTATAATTTATGCCATACAATTAGGAATGATAAATGAAAATAGTATTAGAAATTGTTAATTAGCAATCTACCATATAAATCAGTAAATATAGATTTTTATCACGGTGAGAATGAAGAATAACATGCTCAGCTGGTTTGGGCACGTCGAAAGAACGAGTGATGAAAGAATGGCAAAAAAGATTTATAACGGAAACGTAAGAGAGGTAGGGGGAGATCTTGGTTGACCTTTAAAAACACAGTATCAAAGATACTGGAGAAGAGCATGTATGAAGAGATAGATGACTGTGGACGAGGCCACAGAGTTATGCATACATACCGTAGCGTTTGGCGCTCTGTTCTCTCTAACTACCCAGCTAAGGTTACAGCGTGAATCTAGATTAGATTAGATCTATTTGATATTTCTCTTACGGGATATTATGATTTCACATTTTTTGAGAAATAATATTTTTTTCAGCTCCAAAAGTGCCAGAAGAGATAACAAAACAATCGTTTCGCCTTAAAATATGGCGTCACCTAGAAACCAATGGCATAGCGATGTTTCCTCGTCCCGTATACAATCGTATACCTAACTTCAAAGGCGCGGCCGAGGCTGCGGCCAAACTAGCTGAACTCGACGCCTTCAAGAATGCCAACACTGTCAAGGTCAACCCTGATAAGCCTCAAGAACCAGTGAGGTAAGTAAACTTGATTTTGTTTATTTTTCCTATCCCTATCCCTATTTTTTCACATTCACGCTAAATCTCGCACACAACAGAATAGGCAGATGGAACCTAGTGTGAAGTCACGACAATTCTCACTTTCCACCGAATTCTGGAGGCATTGCGTGTTGAGTGAACTGAACGCCGCGATTTGCTTCCACACCAGACTGCACGTGCTCGTTTAATTTCCTTAAGTAGGAATTCACAAGCAGTCGCGTTTACAGTCACACAATTGCCTCCCACGCCTGCCTGCGCCACGACTGGCCCATTTTTCTTGCATTTTTCCCTTCTATTTATTTTGTATAAATGTTTTTTTTATGTAGCAGGATGTCTTTTTTTATCGTCTTAGCGAAAAATTAGCGGGAAGATTGGCGAGCAAATCGACTAACAGCTTTAATTATAATTTGCATATTATAAAGAAATTTGTTAGCCAGTTCAAATCTTGTATATACAGAACGCCTTTACCTAATTCTTATTCAATAAATATTATAAACATTAGTAATCGAGAGATATTTTCAATTTTTTTGGTGCTATGCCATTAGTTTCGATCTGATATTTTCGTGTAAGATTTTTCAGGTTTAAGATTTCATTCTGGAGTGAGGCTAAACACCCAGCCTCCCCTAGGTTCCTATAAACCATTATATATCTGAAAAGATATTTAGTAATTGCACGAGATGAGTGTGGTTTACGAAAAAATATTATTTCTTTCTTTCTATTCTTTCTCTTTCATATTAAACGATGAAAACAGTTGTTAAAATAATTCACAGATTTTCCTCGAGTTCGATGAACTTGTTGATCATAGTGCGTAGAAATTATAGATACTTTAGTCTTTCTTTTACTTCGATCAAACGTAAATCAAAACAATTACTGTAATATTATTTCTGGTACTTTTTTATGGTTATTTACAGCGAGGCTACAGTAGCGTAGTAAGACAATGTGACTGTAAAATAGTTGTGGATTTGATCCCCATTCAGGGAAATAAATTAATTTTCATTTCCCTCCTATATGCTGGATAATGAATAAACCCGAAAAAAAATTGAACATAAATTTTAAACGATATGCTTAATATAACATATGTATTGTTAAAAACAAATATTGAGCAATTTTAATGGATTTTTAATGTTATCTTTTTAGTTTTTCTTAGAAAAAAGATCTATTTTAAGCATCTTATGTGATTGTGACTTCACATGGCGCGTTACTCATCTGCTTCTAAATATCTAATGTGAGCTTGTATACAAGTGTATTTACTTACTATTGCGTCAGTTTTTGTATATTTATTATAAATATATTTTCATATTTAATTTAAATGGTAATGTTTGAATAGAGACCGATGTGGCACAGGGACACTAGCGTGTGGCAACAAGTAACGCGACAGTTGTGGGTCATTTCGGAAATGAATTATTATTTATTAATATTTTCATTTTTTCTGTCTGGTACCAAGGCAAGCTCGGCGTTGAGTTCCGCCAACAGGTTATGCCTCGAAAATTCTGCGGAAAGTCGCGAAGACTACCGGCCCTGCCATATGCGGGGTGCTATGCAAACCTAAGCAACCGTTGAACAATTAAACCTAAAAATACGACTATTTTATGGAAAAATAAAATAGTCGTATTTTTAGGTTTAATTGTTTTTTTAGCGTTTAATATTGCAGTCTATGATTGATAATTGAATATGGTATGCAAACATTAACAAAATTATTCTATTTAACAAATCTCATACATATTATTAACTGGGATGTCTTTGATGTCTCCATAAAAAGGCCATCGACCCTAATGCTATTTCGGTTTCGATAGAGTTAATCGTATTTTGGCAAAGAACACAGCGTAGGCATCAACGACGATAATATTGTATAAATAGTTTTACTCGTCTATCGCATAGAGCATGGGAAGCATGGAGAACTAAGCGTTAATACGGAGGAGTGTATTACCACTTTATTCTTCACTGTCTGTCCCAAGTTTTTGGTGCGACGAATTGAGTGGCGGACCATCGCCGCTTTTTGGTTTCTCAGAACCATAATAACAGTATAAGTAGAGTAAAAAAATTGTGTATCATTAGAAATATATAAAAATTCCAATATAATTAAATATATATCTATTCTTCTGCGCCGGATATTGCAACCTTATAACCTTATTTTGGTCTCGTCTGATGTCTTGTTTGAGTTAACAATGAAACGTTCCGTTATATCATCAAGAAAAAAGGACTTTTTTTTACTCTTTGGTCACCTACATTTTTTCCATTCTTGTACAATACCAATTTTTATTTTTCACTTTCAATAAGTCGTCGGCTATCATAAACTTAGAGGTCACTGGATTTTTCGTAACGACTTGGGATACGGCCTGATTGAATTTTATGGGTTGTAGAGCAGTCATGTGAATGGTCTCGACCTCGTCAGTCGGCCTGCTCTCAGTGAATCTCAGTAACTCCGAGTTACAGAGCTTAGGAGACGCATCATTTTTACCAAAAACTAACGATCAGAGAAATGGTCATGGTGTTTTTGGTGCATATTCAAAGTATGGCGTCTTTTCATACGAATCTCTACCACAGTCACCCTATCTCACCGCGCCGTAAGACCATCAAAAATTCTGCAAACTATTCAATCATCTTTTAATGTCGTGCATTTATGAACACTTACTATACTTCGAGTCTATCGTGGCATAGGGGCACAAACGTGTAACTGCATGCGCCGATTGTGGGTTCGATTCCCGATTTCGCTAAGGAAACTTAACATTCACAATTACATGAGGCCAATCGTGGCGCAGGGGCACAGGTGTGTTACTATAAACTCGACTCGTGCGTCCGATCCCCACTCCAAGACATGAAATATTTATTGAAATTTATGTTTTTTCATTTCTTTGGTCTGGTGTCGAGGCAAAGCGCGGCGTTGAGTACGCCACTCAAACTGCAATTCCTCCAGAATTCAGCGGAAAGTGGGGAACAGAGTGTCTTACTAACTAGTTTCCCTCTGAGTGAAACCGAAAAACGAAAAATATTTATTATTTCTATACTTTGTGGTTATGTAATTATTTTTTTCTTTAAGTATTGCTTAAAATGATCATACAATGAAAGAAAGTCAGTTACTATAAAAAGTAATAAGTAACTTGTTATATTTAATGTAACGCTTTGTGATGACTCTAACGATGGTTGGCTAATACTCGACCAATAACTTAAACGCATTTCATATCCTGCACTTTATAACACGCTGGTTTATGTAATATAGGCTGAAAGTATATTTGTATAAAAATATACTAGAATATAGTACTAGATTATTTTCATTTCGTCGCTTTGATAACGAGGTAAAGCGCGGCGTTATTAAATTCTGCCACTTAACATGTGATTCTTTCAGAATTCGGCGGAAAGTGGTGATTAGGTACCCTGCTTATCCTTCAATGTACAGGATACATAGGGAAGCTAAAAAAGCCCATTCAATAAAACAGTTCAGTTGCGCAACTATGTTGAACAAAATACTTTTTATTGATATTTCTTTTTATTTATCAAGCTATTGAAACAAAGCAAACACTAAATGTCAAGAAAGTTATGCCAGAATTCAATACTGAAAACTGCATTTAAATCACTGTTGTTGTTGTTTCTGAGATTATCGTGCACAAACGCACAGATAATCCAATAAACAGACAGAAAATAAAATTAATTAGTTTTGGTTCTATTACATAGATAAATGCTCTTATTTTTTTATTTAGATTTTCTCACATATCCTCCATTTACAGAGAGTTATTTTTTTAGGAATGTATATAATTGTCCTTTCATTTTGATTTGAAAAAATAAAAAGTGCTTCTATTCTTTTAAAAAAACTCGTAAAACATAAATTTTAATATATTTACTCACAAAACAGAAGAACTGAAACATTATAATCAACACATGGTTACGTAAATAGTTAATTTGCATCTTAACAACTAATTTGTAACTTGCATGGTTTAAGTAATCGTTAGATAACCTGCGACCTCACTGCTAAATAAAACCATCCAAACCTGATAAACGATGATTTTTCTCCGATATTTATAGAAAATATATAAAATATGGATATTTTATATGAGGCCATTCGTCACCTAGGGGCACAGTGTAACTGCAAGCGCTATCAGGTTGTGGGTTCAAACCCCACTACAGAAAATGAAATATTTATTTAAATCAATATTTTAATTTCTTCGCTCTGGTTTCGAAGCAAAGCGCGACGTTGAGTTCCGCCACTCGACACGCAATGTCTCTAAAATTAGGCGGTGTCGATGGATTCCGGGATTGTCCTAACTTTAGTTGAATTTTATGAAACATTACTGTTGCTTGAATTATTAGCTTTATTAATGAAAAGGTGTGTTCTTTATATGTGGGATAAAGCGTGAATCTAAAAAAAATAAGTGATATTACCACCTCGATTTGCATATATAGGTAATATTAATATGTATTTAAGTATTTACAATCGCACATCGCACGATTGGTGAGTTCAGAAGTTTAAATTGTATAAACTGTATTATCCTATCGTTTGCATATATTACATAGGTCCTAGACTGAGATGGCTGACGTGATTACATCTTATATTTATAAATATTTAATATGAAGTAGGTAATCTATCGGAGACGTATGTAGTTATATACCAAAATTAAACATGCTACATATATCATAGTATCTAATCACACCTATAATATATCATTAAAATAAAAATTAAATCAGCTTTCCGTATAGGGCAGGTATGCAGAGGGAACCTATTGTTAACACACTCCATTTCCCACTTTCCGCTGAATTTTTCGAGGCATTTCGTGTTGGGTGGCGGACTCAACGCCGGGACTTGATGCCTGAAAAATAATTTATTCCCTTATGTGGGGATCGAACCCATAACCGTCTTATATGTGACGGTAATTATACGATAATTCTTCTATTTATTTGATTGCATCATATCATATATAACTATAAACAACGTATTTGTTTGAATTTTAACGTTCAAATATCTATATCCCAATAGGTAAAAATACAAGGTCTACCATTTATCTATAATTAATGCAACTTTCTCGCTCGGCCTTTTAGCTTTATTTAGCGTTGACTCATTTCCACCCACCCTCTGCTAATGTAATGACAGTGATCATGTGGAACTTATTTTGTTTGATGTTTCACATGTTTTTTTTGTATGATCTCGTTATATATATATATATATATATATA
>DVQM01002423.1:0-10124 GCA_018231645.1 Heliconius ricini | reverse complement strand
CCGCTCTGGTGTCGAGGCTAAGCGCGGCGTTGAGTTCTGCCACTCAACACGCAATCCTTAGAGATTAGATAATTTTATTGTTATACAATTAATCATTACATGCTAATTTATCGTTTCAAATTTTATCATAACCTAATTTCAAAACAAAACACAAAGGTAATTATTATCTTTTCCATGTTAAAAAAGAGACGAATAGATTGGAATTCTGGCTATAATGAGGCAAACCTACAAGCTTTCATTTAATATATTTTTTTGCTGATCTTTTTGTTTAAGCAAGAGGGAACCTGGAAGTGAGTTGAGTGTTGTGAACCTAGTGTCGAGATACTGCCTATCCTGCCCCTATTAAGATATTTCGTTCCCTTTTTTCCATAGAATTCTCCAGTCAATGCGTGTTGCGTGATAAAACTCAACGCTTCCCTTTGCCTCGTTATCAGAATGAGGAAATGAAAATATTAAATGTTTTACCACCGGGAAAATATTAAATATTTTATAAAATAACTGGCGGAGAGTAGCAGACCAGCCAGACCAAAAAACATTTAGAAAGTTTTCACAATAAGTGACCTAACATAAAACTTTAATTTCAGTACAGGCAAATCAAAAATTGGTTTAGCTTTACAATTTTTCCACACAGGTCAGGTGGTCAGAGAGAACCTAGTGCCAAAACACTCAGTTTCAATAAAATGCTTGTTAAGTGACGAAACTTAATACCACTCAGCTTACAAAACATACAAATAAAAAATTATTCAAACCCTCAATAAAAGTGATATAGAATTAACAAATTACACACAAGAAAAAGGTTTAAACTTTCATGTGGGTACCTAAATGTGTTCAACTAGTATATAATTCTACATTTTAAGGATTTTTCCAACAGCATTAAAACGTTGCTTAAGGCAATTTCTACACATTGCACGTTTAAACATAATATATTAGCTTGCCAATTAAAGTTAGTATAACTTTTCTCTATATCCAGTTGGATTTTCGACTCTGAAAACGCTTGCTTAATTTCACAGCATTTATTTTTTAGGAATATAAAATATATAATACATATGGGTATTTTCATATATAAATATATTTGTAGTATTAATCTTTTACGATTTTATACAATATTATTTATATTAAAATTGTCCTACGCCGTACTGTGATGGTTATATGCACGATTCTTATTCTAGAATCTAGATCATTTCCTCGTTCTGATAAGAGTAAGTTTGGCGTTGAGTTCTACCAATTCACAACAATGTCTCAATTTGAGGCGGAAAGCGGAAAGCGTAGTCTCATTCACACACTTTTTCTGACTAATCTGCCATCAGCAGGATTAAGTATGAAGATGAAAGGCACTACCTCCAGTCAGCATATTCGATATCACTTGTTAATTAGGGATTTATTGCAATAATAGGTAGTTTAAATAAATAGAATACCATTAAAATATACAAAATTTAATTATTTATCAATACATAACTACTAAAAATTATTTCAATAAAAAAAATATTATATATTATCCCCAAACTGCCATATTTGCATATACAAATTCCCCATACAAATAAACTAACCTATTAATAAACAGTAGGTACGGCAAATTCCTATAGAAAAACAGCCTGAAGCAACTCTGGTATTGGTCCAAAGAGGGGATCGAAACTTCCAATATGGCCATGTTTTATGCGTCTGGCAACATCACATAACGCTAATACCATACGATTACTCGAATGCGCGGCGGTTCAACAAACACCGGCAATAGAGAGATTATGATAATTTGTGTAGCCATGGGTTCGTTGAAGACTAGCTTTTAATTGGAAATGACGTCATTATACTGCAGAATCTCGTTATGGGTTCGGTTCTCGCTTAAATTAAATCCCGTCTGGTAAAGCAAAGTACAACATGAGGAGTAGAATACAAGAAGGTGTAATGAGGATGTAAATAAGGTGTGTTAGGTTTTAGGGCGATTTTTAGGGCGATCGAGTCTTACGTACTAAGCGTTGCAGTATTAGGTAATAGATATCTAAGAAAATAAATAGTACTTGAATGTCACAAGCCCGAAATGCTGGTGCGTTTCACATTTAAAAGTTAGACATATATTTGCTGTTCGATTTTCCGAGGTACAATCCAAAAATATGATTTTATATATTGCTTATATTTTTTTATAACAATTAAAAAGCCAAAAAACACAGGAAATCAAAATCGTACCTACACACATATTTTAAAATAAAACTACCTACTTATATAAAATGTATGTAAAGTAAAAATGCATGCAACTAGAATTCCCATCTCTATACCACTCATCAAAAACGACGTCAAATGTCCTTAAATAAAATTTTCCTATTTTATATTCTTTATATTCCTATTTATATACTTTCTTTTAATTTTTAAATTAATTTTTTTGTTGAATATTCGATTCATTATATTATACCATATCTTGTCTGGGAATCAAAAACAGTATAAAATGTACAATTATTTTTTTGGATGCTAATTATAGTAAGCATTTTTAGGGTTCCGTACCGCGAAAGGAAAAAAAAAGATCACTTTGCTAACTGTCCGTCTGTTTGTTAAGACCCTTTTTAGTGAAAAGTAAAAATTTATAGGTATTTCTTAAAACAATATTACAAACTTATATTTGTAGTTAATTGCATGCAAAATTAGTGCATATGCCCGCATACTTAAATTTGTCAACTTAAATAAGTTTTACTTCCTTTTCCACTTGAGCTCGGTGCGCGAGTCCGACTCGCACTTAACCGGTTTTTTTTTATTACCATGCAGCAGTTTCTTTGCTCATGCCAGATAAAAGTTAAAATAATGGAGGGTAAAACATTTACTGTGTAAAATTGTAATTACATAAAGGCTATTATTAAATAAAACTCTATAAAAAATAAAATAGGAATAAACCCCACGACCTATCTATCTCCCACGACCGAACTCATAATACTACATACCTACCGGCAAATCCCAAAACTTCATATAAACATTAATAACATATCAAGACTTGACTGGTAGCTTTCCTGGCCGACGTCCAGAGGATTGCAAATCGTTGGGAACCCTGTTCTTTATGCGTCTGGTATCACCAAAAAGTGGTAATAGTTTATAATTACACTTAGGCGGCTCAATAAAAACAATCAATTGAGAGCTTCTGACAACATAGTTTAGTTTTAAAAGCCGACATTTAAATTGACGAAGAATTGGCTAACTGCTCTTAAAGAAATTGAAGTGCATGAAATAAAATTTGCATATAATTAACTACATCATACAATAAAGTACCTATAAAGGGTTTCGTTTTTATCGATTGAGGTACGAATTACTAAAAAATGAAAAATCTTTAGCTTGGCCTTACTATTACAAATCACAAAAAACATAAACGTCTATAAATCCACCAATG
Source organism: Heliconius ricini (assembly GCA_018231645.1). Lineage (NCBI taxonomy): Eukaryota > Metazoa > Arthropoda > Insecta > Lepidoptera > Nymphalidae > Heliconius > Heliconius ricini. The sequence continues at coordinate 6,763 of DVQM01002423.1, read as the reverse complement.
ACTGGCCGTTGCCTTTAATTGGGTAAAGCATTCTTTTTGAAATACCAGCGCTCTATCAGTGCAATGTAAAATCGACTGGACCAACGTTCGGCCTGCCAAATTCGTCTGCCCAATGTGACTGGAGCTGAATATCTGAAAATTCAGCTGGAACGCCTACGGGCAAGCGAGTCCGCTAAGTGACTTTAAAATACTTTCTAGTTGTATTTTGTAAAATAGAGAAAGTTTATATTTAAAATGAAATTTTAATAATAATTTAATTATTGTGATAACAAAAACTTTGCTGTAAAATTAGATAAATTTATATCTTTTAAAAGGTAGGTTTGATATTTTAATCTCTTATTAAAAGATTTAATGGAAAACGTATTTTTCGATAACCATAACCAAAAGTTGTAGAAAATTTTTCATTTTGTAAATATGTACATATTTACTAAATAGGTTCTACTACACAAAACTCTGTTGCTTATTTCTGCCACTCAAAACGTAATATTCTAAAAAAAAAAAAGGAAAGTGATGAACCGAGTGTTTTCCCTTCGCCTTACTTCTATGTTTACATAAACTTGAAGTAGTTTTTTTTTATATATAAATAAATTCAAATTCAAATAGACTTTTACAAGAACTGTAACAATAATTAATATATGTATAAATGTACCTGTCACAAATGACACTATTGTTATTTTACACATACTGTTAACAATACGGTGGTTAACAACCAGGTTAAGGTTACGCAAGATAAAAATAAATAAAAATATTTTTGTTCCTAGAAAATGTAAAACTACTTACAAGAGAAAAACTTGTTTTGTTAATTCCTTCCGCTCGGAGCGCTTCAGCTTGATTTCTCCCTGCGTTGTAAATGCATTTCACATGCCTTCGGGTGACTTTGCATCTGACTTTCTTGTTTTCTTTTCAAATTGACTTATGTCTGAACCAACAATGATATAATGCTACTAACTTAATATAAATCTTTATTATTTCACTTTGAATTGTATTATTACACATTAATACTTATGTGAACGGTTTTTCTAATATTTTTAATATGTATTTTATAAAATTGAAGAAAAATTACTTAGTTGTGATTGCGAGTAGCTGGACCATTGCTTTGCTGGGTGAGCTTAGAGCAGTGCTTGGGACTAGCGTTGTAATTAAAAGTAACGGCATCTTTAAATGTGCATTAAAACTTACCTTCGCTCTCTAAGCTCCTCTCTCTACATAATCGAATTATAGCCAATATATCGTAAACATCCAGCTATTTTTACCATGTATTTATTACAAGTAGTCGAACATAATAAGTGCTCAAAATTGTTTTACAATTTTTCCAACAAACTCACCACATTTACTTTTAAACCTTATAAACTCTGACGTTAAGCGCAATCGTAAAGCCGCTGGCCCCTTGCCAATGCTGTTCCACGAAATACGATAATTGCATACCATTCATATGATAGTATTAAAGAACGTTATCAGTCTCTTATCATTTAGAACTTAACTTACGTAACTTAGTATTACGTGAGTTATTTAGCTAACATGCTGAGGTGGAAGGCACGTCGAGTGCATGAGTTATGGAAGAATGGTAAAAGAAATTTATAAACTAAAACCGAATAGTAAGAGAGGCAGGGCGAGACTCGGTTGACTGTCGAATTCACAGTGTCGATGATATTGAAAGAATTTGCTTGAATGATCTCTCCATTCAAGCAAATTCATTCATTCAAATATGCAGAAACCGTAGTGTTTGGCGCCCGTTCTTTATATATATAGCTCGATATAGCATAATGCTATGTACGAATTTACGTACGTTTTCATTCATAACTCATAAGATTCACATATGAAAAAGTATGTGACAGACGTGGTGTATATGACAGTCGTTTGACTATCATTACATTTCATTTGAGGCTGAAAGCTTAAAGGCGTGAGGCTGCTTACTCTAACACGGTAGAGAAGGTGTACTTAGTATTAAAATACTCCGTTGCCCACTTTTCGTCCAATTTTTCAGATAATTTTAATTATTCCCATGTGCCTATGAGGGATTTAATTATTTACGGAACAAGATACACCTTCGATAATTAATCCAATTAATATGCTAGTAATTAAACTTCATAATTAATTTCCATTGTAAATAATTGTAGGGGACGTATATAAAAGATAGATCTTAAAAATAAAACCATAATAAAAACCATAATAATATAAATAAAACCATATAAAAACATGCATACTGAAAAATAAAAATAGAAACTTTACAAATATAATTGACAAAAAAGCATTTTTAATTTACATTTCAAAATGCCGCATAATCAACAAAAGAAAACATAAAAGCCTTATCACAATCTAATGTGACGCGTAAAATCACAGAGCGTTTGGACACCTGCCAACGCGACGCTTGCACACAACACACCACACACCGCCAATTACCGACTGTGATAATATTGAGCAAAATGTTATCAACTCGGACCACCACTCAGGACTTTTATGACACATGGCTGAACGCCAACGCGCCTTGCATTGGTTTTATGGGATGTTCCTGGTGTTGGTAATTTTAAAAATGGTTGTTTTTTTTTTTTGTTGATATTACTTAAGTTGGTAAGGATGTGTTGTTTGGTAACAAGAAATACTGTACAATATCTGACTGTTAAGCGAGATGGTTGTGGGCTCGATTTCCATTCATTAAAATGATTTTTTTTTTATTTTCTCGCTTTGGTAACACGACTGAACTTTGAGTTCAGTACAAAAGGTTCCCTGTGTCAACCTTGCTAGATCCAGGACACTAAAAAATACTATATAGAATGTACACTTCTTTTTCTGTTTTAGTTTATTTAAAAATTCCGCTTTATTAGAATTTATTTTACGATCTTTTTACACAGTTACCTTTCAATACATTTACACAACATAACATTTACAAAATAAGATATCTATACTTATTAAGAAAACGTATAAAATTTTTAACGTAGCGGGATTTGAACCTGCGTCTCTTTGGAAACCGTCCAAGCGCTCTGGCCAACTAAGCCATCAGTCTCACATTTTTGAGAACGTATGCCTGCTGTGTTCTCTCGTTAACGCTCCCATGCATTTACTAATTGCCTCTAATACGGCAATCAAGCTCTCTACAGAGACCAATTGCATTCTAATATGGAGCTGTTAAATTTGAATTATTTCGTTGAAGACTCTTGCAGTACTGTAACAAAACGTTGAAACCACGTAAAACTAAACCAAACTAAAAAATGATATAATTATTTTGCATTTCAACCGATTAATAAATAAATCAACTTCACGCTGTATCGCGCACACAGCAGAGTAAACCTAAGACACTCCGTTCGACACTTTCCGCCAAGATTTGTAGGCGTTGCGTGTTGAGCGTTGATAGTTGGCGGAACTCAACGCCGCGCTTTGTTACGATACCAAAGCGAAGAAATGAAAATATAAACGTAAATAAATATTTCATCTCCTCGAGTGGGGATCGAACCCACAACCAGTTGATTTTGCTGTCACATTTTGTGACCCTGCAGCACGACCGACACCTATTAGACATATATTACAAATTACTGCTCCTTATTTCAAATAAGAAATAAGTCGCTGCGAAAGTTGCCACGGCACAGGCTTGGACTGTAAACGCGACGATTTTCTGTTCGATTCCCATATTGGGTAATCAATTACTTTGCTCGTTCTAATAGTAAGTAAAAGGCCTAGCTACTATACGAGTATGCAATAGAGAGTGAATCTAAGCAAAATATTTTTTTAAGCACGTGTATATAATTTATGAGTAAATAAATGCAATATTACAAAAAAATGTTTTCAAAATGACTACCCTACGCCACTATTGACCATCAGTCAACAAAAAATATCTGTAATAGACTAAAAGTAAGCAAAAACTAATATAAATACGAGTATTGTAAAAAAAATTGTAAATAGTGAACTTAAAACTAAATGAACATGTAAGCCTATTTCCTATAATACGTAGTTCTATATGCTCGGCAGTAAGAAAACGTGAAATGGACGTTTGCTTCAGACAAAATGGACTGCTGGCTGACGGCCAAATGTTACTAATTGCTTTGTTACGGCCATTGTAAGTCAAAATGTTTGAAAATTTGTTATTTTGTTGTAAACAAAAGACTTGCAAATTTTTAAAATATAAAAATAATCTTGTCTGTTTGCTAGTTGCGCATTAACGTTTAAATCGCGCAGACTAATTTAAATGAAATTGGGTACTTTTTACAACACACGAGGTTGTAGGGGTTGAAATAGAGAAAGAAAGTTTGTATGAAACTAGCTACCAAGCAAATTAGGAAATTGTACATCTAAAAAAAAACAGATGTACAAAAAAGTTGGATACGGCGCTTGCGCTTTGTCATCTCCAAAATTTAATAACCTAAGCTTACTTTCAGGTTGACTGCAAGACATTTGCTATATAAAAGATACATTATTCTTTGCCATTTTCACTCTAAACTTTTTACTTATTAATTATATAAATATAAAATATTTACTTTCTTTCATAGTATAAAAAAAACCTAAAATTTTAAAACAGCTTAAAGAATTTTACATGCTTATACTTTGATAGTCAATATTAGATTGGTTCTCAAACTTCTAAAGCGAATTTTGTAGAAGCTACAGCGTGATAGTGCTCATTCTATTCTATTAGAAACGCGTTAGAACTATATGCAGTTTGAACTTAATGACGCAACCGAATGTACTATTAAGCGAGTTTATAAAGCTCTGGTATTCCACTCATTGTAAAGTTTTAGATTAAAACTATAAAATACGCCATTTATCGAGCGTAAAAATTTCTTAAGGATTTCTTTACAGTATATGAATATTTGAGTAACCTAAGAGTAAAGACAGTAAAATATTATATAACTAGCGACCCGCTCGCGTCTTCGCCCCCTTAAACTAATTAACACCTCCTGTTTTAATATGTAATGTATGTTTGTTAAATTAAATTGGCAAATAGTAGTAATTTATGTTTTCAAGTGGAAATAGAACCCACAGCCTTCGTATTGATGCACCAGAGTGTGACATCACACACATACACGCGAGAGTCTCACACATATTATATTATTATTAATATATTATATTTTAAGGAATCAGGGACTGGAAAAGCCGACGAGTCCGATTTTCACCCGTGGCAATGACTTATTTATACTCATTCTGGTAATAAGTTAATGTGATATGTTGTGTATCGCTACTTACGGAGCAATGTCTCTAAAATTGAGAGCCACATGTGAAACAGAGTGTCTTAGCCCTAAGTTCCCTCTGCTTACCGTGCAGGACGTGGAGTACAGTGTGAAGCTAACAAAGACTTAGTTAGATATATATTTCGAGCATAACATACATAAAAAATTAAAAAAACAAAAACTTATATAGTATAATATGATATATTATACTATATAAGTTTTTGTTTTTATATGTATTTTGTGGAAAAAGAGCTATCTTTTTCCACAAAATATTGCATTTTTAATATTCAGGTCTGAAAGCTCAGTTAACAATTGATCCGGTCTTTACAAAGTCACACAAGGGGCAGGCTATATTCTTACAAATTGCGCCGGTATCCTGCTGACGTAAGGCAACCCTCCCATGAGGACGTAAATTGCCCATGAAACATTCACGTCTGTCTGACATCGATCCTATGATACATAGTCACATTTTATTTTGAAAGTGAACCTAAAAGGTCCCTTTTTTGAATACTTTGAGAAATCGTACATATGTATATCACAGTTTATAAGGACATAATAAATATAAATTAAATAGTCGTTTAATAATAAAATGACAAGGAATTAAAAAATACATAGAGAAGAAAGAATAAAATAGTGAGTATAATTTATTTTCATATAACCACCCCGGCCGCGACTTGGCCCTCTTTAACTTATTTTCATATTATATTCAAAAATTGTAGGCTATATAATATTCTGATGTCTAAGCTATATTATTGTAAGGATTCATCTAAATCCGTTCAGTGTTCTCACAAACTTTCACCTTTGTAATATTAGGTGGCACTAAGCGTGACTGAGAAATCGATTTGATTGACTGCAAGTTCAGTCCCCACTCGAGGAAATGAAATATTTATTTAAATTTATATTTCAATTTCTTCCGTCTGGTGTCGAGGCGTTTGAGTTCCGCCACTTAACACGCAGTGCTTTCAGAATTCGACAGAAAATGGGGATCGGAGTGTTAAAACGAAGTACTACATTGTTAGATATGAAAATATATTATAATTCAAAATTAAATTTTTCATGTGAATTAAAACGATAAATTCTAAAAAATAGACATACAATATGTAGATATATAGAGAAGTAAATTTTCTATCTTTATGCCACTATGGCAGATAACATCATAAGGGGATATTATTTTGTATATCTTTTGCACCATAACATTATGGAAATGGCTTTAAAGGGACGTACCTTACATACCCAATACTCGATGTAGATAAAAGGATAAACCTATTTTTGTGTTAAGAAAAAAAAAGCCTCTATACTTACTTATGCTACCTATTTTTTGGCGTTATGAATATTTTTTACAAAACATTAGTATCGTCAATTTTGGAAACGTTGCGTATTGAGTGGTGGAACTCAACACCGCGCAATGTTCGAAAAAACCTATCTCTATATATTATAAGATAGTAAAAATATTCTGTCTATACATTTAGTAATTTTAACTGAAATGGATAGACACTTAAAAAGAATAGTAGAAAGCAAAAAGATTTTTTTTTAAAATGAATAATTTAATATTTAAGCTGTTTCTGAAGCAGTAAATTAAATTATTAACTGACATCAGCACATTTAACAGA
>DVQM01002422.1:0-10125 GCA_018231645.1 Heliconius ricini | reverse complement strand
TTCATCTCCTCGAGTGGGGATCGAACCCACAACCAATCGGTTTTACAGTCACACTATGTGCCACTGGCCTCAAATTAATTATTTTATACACAAATGTAGACAAATATTTAAGATCTTTTTTTTGCTTTCCCACTGTAGACTGCTCAAAAAACCTATGTATAAAATAACATTACATACCAAAAAAAGTTAATTTAAAGTCTTACAATCACTCATAAAAGGATATAAAAGGATACGTAAAACGCCTCTTCAACAGGGTCATAATTCAATAGACAAGTTGATCTGATATAGTTACGAGACGACCTTATTGTTCATCAGAAGCTCAATATAATGTTTTACCACCATGTCAGTTATTGAATAACTTGCTAATATCATTTATTATATTAAGCAAGTTATACCACATAGGTGCCATTTACGGAATAATTGACACCATATTTTGACACATACGATAAAATCACTTAACAAAATGTATTACACCTCCAAGCATTTTTAAAGTGTTATTCTACTTAAGAAAGAAAAATATTTATTTACTAGGCGTTCTGACTGCTAAGCCATGCATTCAGAACGTATGGCTTAGCTGGCGCTTGGTTGGTTTCCAGGAGGCGAGGGTTCGAGTCCCGCTACGTTCAAATTTTTATACGTTATCCAAATAAGTGTATTACCTCTTAGAATATTATATGGGCATACAACGCACGAGACAAACTATCAGACGTCGTGATACTTGGCGACTTCAATGCGCACAATGCCAGTTGGCTGGGGATCACACAGTGCGGCCAATGTGGAGAAGGCTATATTCGACCTTACTAAGGCGAATGGATGGTCCCAATCGGTTGGTTGGTTGGGTGAATTAGTTGAGTTGCCTATGCGACTCCCGGGCGTGGACAAACACAGTGCTTCTTATTGGACCTTCTACTGACTTTAGATATAAAGTCAGTAGAAGGTCCAGAGAACGGTACCAGATCGTTGTCGATTCCGATTTGGAATCTTTAGACCACTGCAGCAGCAGTCGCTTAACTGGCTAGAGTGCAGTTTGCTTCTATTCCGATGATATATTTTTTGCCGTGTGATCCCGGCCTAGAATAGGCTCATCCTGGTACTGGTGGTGTCGTAACAGGCGACTAAATTACGTGTAGTAGAGTCACGTCGCCAGCAATGGCAAGACGTATGGGCACCCTCGACCGGATAATTACCACCCCCGGCACTTAAAACCAGCGTTAAGTAGTGGCTTTCTGCCACTGCGTTTCGCATCAGGTAATGCCTGGCCCCGGCGCCCAATTCACCTTGAAGGCTGGCAGCGCACCTGTTACTACCCCTGGTGTTGCACGGGGCCGTGGGTGACGGTAGTCACTTACCATCAGGTAACCCAAACGCTCGTTTGCGTTGTGTTTTCCAAAAAAAAAAGATCCTAGTACCTGTGCTGCTGCTGTTGCCGAAGAGGTTATATATGGTAGGTAACTTTATATCCACTTTATATAGCACTATAGTGCCTATCAATGGCAAGTCACAGCCTTATTTTTGTTTTTTGTTTACAAGGTTTAATATGTCTGCCTTTAGCAAACGCAAGGAAAAATAATAATAATACAATACAAAATCTGAGCCGAAGCACTGGTTACTAAGGATCCAAAGGTGAATGCGTTAAATAGGAAGTATAACCGATCCTATAGGAATTTTAAATTTTGGGCTACAGTACTTAATATGCAATTCATTTATTATTTATAAAATATGATAAATATACTACTTAAAACAATAATTAAAATTCATTGCACAACTGCGCGCTTAGCTATTTAATTTTGTACACTCACATGGCATGTTTACTAAACCTTCTCAAATTCTTTACCTCAATGGTCAGCAATGCACCTGTAGCTCCTCTGGAGATAAACGTGACAATGAGCGGCGGTGATCACTAATAATCAGGTGACTCATATGCTGAGGATACTTGTCGTTATGCATTAAAAAAAACACGAAATGCCCCCAGAATTCGGTGGAAAGTTGTGAAAGGAACTATTTTGATAGGGACCGGACCGGAGTGCCGTAACACTGGGTTCCCAGGCTCCCTCTGCCTACCCTGCTATATGGGGGATACAGTATGAAACTTCTGCTTTCTGCTTTAACTGTAGATGTATCTTAAACGGCGAAACTCAACGTCAGATTTGATTTTATTGAGTAGGAATGCCAACCATAAGCATTGTTTTTACACTTAGATTTCCCACTACGCCCTGATTACGTATTTCGCATTTATTCACGAAGATTGAGACATTCACTGGATTATATCCGTTAAATTCGCAAAATCCCAGTACAAAATATCTGAAATAGATGAAACACAAGTGAAATGTAAAGTCATTGTAATACCCCCTGGTATCGTTGTACCGGAAGCGTTTTGCATCTCGACACTCTAGACACTGTCTTTTAGAATCACTATAATTGCAGCTTTGTTCTATATAAGGATTTAGAAAAGAAATAAATTATGAATACTGAATTTTCGTCACTAGCGATCGCTAGCGATTTTGTTTGCGTGGACCCTATAATCGTTTCCGTACCACTTTCATTTACAAATCCTAATTTTTTTTTAAATTTAAGGCGAAATTTCTAGACATTGCTTGTGGTGTGTAGAGGAATTGAACATCGCACTTTGTTTTACCGTAGCAGGGGAAAATAAACAATTAAAAAATAATTGTTTCCTCGAGTGGAAGTCAAACTTACAGTTTTACAATCTTCCTATCCAATACGAAAAGCTTCCAATTCAGGTAAGAAGCGGAGAACAGAGTATATTGATAGTAAGTTACCTACTAACATTCTATACGAGAAAAATCCAAAAATCTGTTGTTCTTATACTTTAATTTTCAGAGTAAGAAAATTGATTAATTCCGACATATACTTTTATGTATTTTATAGTGTAATATTAGCCATATTTTCTTTTAGGGTCCCTTAAATAAGAAAAAATGGAATCCTCATAGTACCACTTTGCTTTCCATCTATCGAGAATATTTATATTAAGAATTAAGCTGAAATTAATATCGAACACTTAGATCTATTTAGGTCCTTTTGAAGCTATAAAAAAAAAATTTCTAAGTCAACGCAATCAATAGACACGAGCATTTTGCGTCGTTTTTGAACATAGAATAAGAAAAAATCATCTAAATTTAAATACCTTCTCTGTATTATAAATGCACCTCCTTCTAGTAATTAGTGGATATCTCAAAAACTATTGATGATTAATTTGATAAAACTTAGACTATTCTCTAAGTGAAAATAGCATATTTAAATAGCAAAAGATCAACCCGACATGACTTGTAATTAAAGATAAATTTGTGAATGAGCTCAGAAGTCGAAATAGATCGTCATGAATAAATATTATCAAATTCCAACGATACCATATAGACTCGTACATGTCCTTTTTTTAAAATTGGTAAAAATATTTTTGGTATAAACATAATTGTAAACGAGATCGATTTCCACTAATAATCTAGAACTCATTGGATACGTGCGTCATAACTGGGAAATTGAATAATTAATAAGAGGAATTATAATTTATTAATATTGTTTTTTAAATTTACAACTTTTAAGTACTATGGCAAAATATATGCCAGCTTTGCCATCTTTATACAAACATGTTTATACGAGAACATGTCAACTTAACAAAATTATAGGTTTTCGCACGTGTAACTTTACCAACCACCTACATTGTTAAAGGTTTACTGTAATAATTTCGTTATTTCTGCCCCAATACATCTTGAGGCGGCTCCACCATAATAATATTGCTACGTTGCTTTAAGTTGAATATTAGGTTTTGTATGAAAACAAGAGAAGACCTTAGACTGGGAGAAATAACTAGAACGTTAGAATATTATAATATCTTGTATATTCTATGTATAAGACAATCATAAATGTATTTAGGGTTTGTAACTTCGCCTTTATTCGTCTACTCATATAAATGGTAATTGTCGTATATATTTCTGAGACATATGTTATTGTAATTGCGTGGTATTTTTCAACGATATATATATATATATTAGCTTCACGCCACGTGTAGAAAAGAGCTGGATTTCCGGATCCCCTCCTGCTAGGAAGGAGCCCGGAAATCTAGTTTAAAGACACTCCGTTCCTATCTAGACATTTCGATTTCCCAACGAGTTCTGAAAGTATTGGCGCGCTTACAGAGACACATGCTTATTCCCCTTACCCACAACTGACCTCTGAATTATTTTAAGAAAAGAATTAAACTTAAAAAAAATTGACGTCTATTTTTTATTGTTAGTTAAATTGCTTGAGTAACTTCAAATACTAGCTTAATATATAAAAAATATGTATATGTCAGATGAATGAATTTTCTTACTCTGAATATTAATTGGTAATCTTGGAAAAATAATATACATTTTCATAAAATAATAAATAATATATATTTATTTTCATTTTTTTTGGAAGATCAACCGAGGTCTTCTTCTACCTCTCTTGCCGTTAACTTTTCCTCCATAAATCTTATTTGCCATTCTTTCAACGTGCTCAAACCAACTGAGTACGTTCTTTTTCATTCTCACTTTAACGAAATTAGTTTAAAAAATACGATGTAAGTATAAGCGCGACGGTATGATTCTAATTTGGGGGAGTAAAATATTTTAATATTTTCATTTTCTCGCTTTGGTAAATAGGAGAAGCACGGCGGTGAGTTCCTGGTGAAGCTAGAAAGCTATTAAGGATCAAATCCACAACTGTCACCTTTATCCTTTATTTACCTTTACAGTCAGATGTTTTGCCTATGCCTCATTTTGTATTTATATGTGAAAAATAATATTTGATTATAATACAAATCTATACGAATATTCATGAATATTTAAAAGTTAATGTATTTCTCATATAAATTCTTAATCCTGGTCTCAGGAAGTGCTATGTATCCCCTTTAAAAGGTTCCGGGTGTCCTAATATTAAAATTTCTACGTTAAAAGGGATTGGCTGGGAAGGGAACTATAGTATAACATTCTCTGATATTTTGTTAACCTGAAAATAAACATGATCGTTCCCCCGAGTGGGGGAGCGATTATTTTTATTTCAATCATTCAATGTTAAAATAATGTTTTGAAATTCAGATACATTAAGAGACTTAATTGACTATTGAAATCCAACGTTTTTAAACAAAGAAACCGGAAAAATAGTAAAGGTACATATTGTACAGATAATAAATACCTTTAAGCACGATTTTTTTTCTTAAATATCTTCATGTTTCTTATAATTTTGAAAAAAGCACAGCGTCTCTGGAGATAGATTGTCATTCATTATGTATTTGGGAAAAGCTTGTGCTACTTAATTTGCTACTTCTCTTTCTCAAGGACAATGGGACTGCGGTTGAATTTTTGCTATAAATTTCAAATGTTACATTTACATACACAGAGCGTTTTTTTATCTTCACCACACTAAATAAAAGCAGTTTAACTAATCTTTAGATAATAAAACTGTAGCAAGGGTAAAATCTAGAGGGGGAAATAATACAAGTAAGAGAACACAAAAACGTGTTTTTTTGGAATTCTTGTCTGTCTGTCTGTTGTTCATGATTCAAGCAAAAACTGCTACACGTATTTAAATTAAATATTTATAGGCATGGGCTATATTTTTAAGTACGGGTTTAAAATTTGTGTCCAGAAAAGAAATAATGTTCCATCACGATAATTCTCGACCGCGTGCACGTTGTGATTAGCATTTTCACCGTATTCACTTGTTCAGATCTCTAGAAAATTATCTTACGGAAAAAAATCAAGTCTTTTATATTTCTAAGGCAGCTGCTAACTATTTTAACTCCATAGACGAGAAATTCTACCATATAGGAATTTAAGTGATACCGGAAAGATGGCAACAAGTTGTAACAAATAATATAATTAATATTAAACACATATTTATATAAATAAAGTTAAATATTTTCTTTAAAATATGACAGAACTTTCCCTTTAACCTAATACATACAATAAAATTGTAGCTGATTGCTACACGGAAGATATTTGTGGAAATCTATTATTATTATGTGTCTTGTTTGTAAAGTTTCATTTAAATCCGTTCAGTGGTCTTGCGTTGAAGTGGAGCAAACGTCCATTCTTACATTCCCAGTTATAATATTAGGTGAAAATGTCTACTATTTTTTATTTGTCACAAATGAAGTGGTATGGTATGGTGGTATGGAAAAAAATAACTGTATGCCATACATTTTTACATGTGATAACAGAGGTCATTATAAGAGAGTAGAATTGCGTCTGAATAGACACATGATGGCGTGATCCCCACTCTAAGGAAATAATCAATTTAATTTTCTGGACTTGTTAGACTGGGCGCGGCGTTGAGTTCCCGAATTTAGACAAAAAAATCGGCATATATAAAGTAAAACAAAAGAACATTTTTATTTAACAAATACGAAATATAAATGTATCATACACTGAAGACGGTACAAAATAATCCTAGCCCTACACTTAAACCCAACATTTCAGCTCATAAAAGAGATATTTGCCTAACTTAGACCGTACATATACATTCAGGCGTTTGACACGGCCGATGAATTCAGCTATAAACGTAAATAAGTCGGACACAGAACATACTTTATTAGTATGGGTTTGGATTCTCATGTTGCCAGTATGGGGATATACAACTATTTTGTGAATTTTAGAATAGCAGTGGGTACAATTTTTTTTAAAGTACTTTTTTTTTATAACCGCTCTAAAAAGACAAGACAGAGTCTTAGCAGATGTTAACAGAGTTTTGCTACCTTCAGTTAATATTTAGTGTTCGTTTTATTTTAATCTGCTTATTGGTAATAAAGTTGTACTGTTTTACAGAAAGAAAGTTATTCGACAGAAATTGTATAAAACTGATTTGATGATTTAGCCGACACTTAATTTTCAGTTTTGGTAGTTATTGTTTTCTAAATAATTTAATTTTTTAGAAAATAAAAAAATGTTTAGTAGATTAATATATTAATAATTATGTTCTTCAAGCAGGCGAAGCCACGTATGGAAGAGATAGATAGGTACATGACAAAATAAACAAAATCTGTTAATAGGTCCCTATAAATGTAATAAAAGTCCTAACAAAGTTATTTTATTTTATCTGTAATTATATGCATTTGTGCCCGGTCATCTCAAAAACTCGTAAACCGATTTATATGCAGTTTCCACTATTGTATTTTGGGAAATTTTCCTTAGCATTTAGAATTTGTTTCATTTCAATCCGTTCATAGATAAAGTTTTTTTGTAGCCTCACGCTAGTTATATAGTTATATCAATTTAAATTATTTTGTTCGACAACGATTGTTTTAAAGATTTGATTGCAATGCTTTAGGCATTCTTCAGTGATAATGCTATTAGAACCTGAAAGAACCTGAAAGTAATTTAGTTTAGTAAATATACGAGCTTATATCAGCTTCACGATGTATCCCGCTCACAACAGGGGAGCCAGAGAGAACCTAGTGTTGAACACACCGTTCCCCACTTTCCGACGAGTTCTGGAGACATTGCTAGTTGAGTGGCGGATCTCAACGCCGCGCTATGCCTCTACACCAGAGCGAAGAAATGAAAAAATAAATGTGATGTTTAAAATGTTTTATCTCCTCGATTAATGATTGAACCCACAACCAGCCGATTTTACAGTTACACTTTGTGCCCCTGCGCCACGACTGACCTCTAATATAATATATTAGAAAATATTAATTAAAGTATACGGTCTCATTTTAGCAATACCCACGAGAGCGATGTTCCTGGTGATACTAACATACTAATGCTTTAGCAACGCTTGTCTAATCTATCGTAATCTACTGGGATCAATCGTAGAATTAACATGAAATTGGTCAGATTTCATAGTACATTTAACAAAAAATTATATGTAGCTTAAATTATTATTATCATTTTAGCTTCATGGTTTTTTATATAACAGGGTATCGGGAACTTGGATGGAGTGTCGCGATACTCTGTATTCTGTAATATACGGGATACAGAGACAAAGTAAAAATAAAGAATAGCTGCAACGGTAAAGATTTAGGAAGCGAAAGTTCTGTATCCCGCACACAGTAGGGTAGGCAGAGTTCCCCAGTTTCTACCGAATTTTGGAGGCATTGCGTGTTGAGTGTCTCAACGCCGCGCTTTGCCTCTAATTTAAATATTTCATTTCGATCAGTACAACCAGTAGGTTTTATAGTCAGTTATGAATATTTAATATTAATTCAGCTCGACACATTTACGCGATCTCGAGATAAATGGTCTTTACAGACGGACAGACGGAAAACAGTCGAGGGCCAATTTGTATCTTTGATTATGACCTACTATATGTGCAGGTAGCTAGGTACTCGGATAAATGTAAAACATTTGAAAATAAAGAAATTGTTTATTTCTATAATATTATTTCAAAATGAAATTTTGTATTAGAAAATATTTTATCATTAGTTTCAAACTAAAAAGAAAATTGAAAGGTGTTTAAGTTTATATCGTTAAGTATCTTCATTCACTCGGTTTTAAATCAAAGTTGTTGGTGTAATTCGAAGCTTCTTAATTTCTATAAATGTTGTAGTAAAGTTTCTGAAAAGTACGATCTCAGCAGTTCTTTCAACCTACACTAGCCTTATTTCTTTTGATATTTCTTGCCGTATATTTCTGAAAGGTTTTAAATTTTCTTCCGTATTGAATTAAATGCAAAATGAGAAATTGAGCGGTTGCGAGGTATGCAGTGTCGTAACATTAGGTTCCCTCTGTCTTCTCTACTATATGCGGAATACAGTATACAGCTAAAACTACTCTAATATATAGTATAAATGTATAGTAAAACATATTTCTGTTGTAAAATAATATCTATATATCCCGCACACAGCAGGGTAGGCAGTGGGAACCTAGTGCTAAGACACTCCGTTCCCCATTTACTGCCGAATTCTGGAGGAATTGCGTGTTGAGTGGCAGAAATTAACGCCGCGCTTTACCTCGACACCAGAGTGAAGAAAAAATGGAAATATAAATTTAAGTAAATATTTTATCTCCTCGAGTGGGGATCGAACCCAAAACTAGTCGGTTTTACATTCACACTTTGTGCCACTGCACCATGTTTGGCTTAAGTTTATTGGTTTTCTTTTAATCTACGTTAAGTACTACACATTTATCGCATAAAAAAAAATATTACGTTGTAAAAATTATAACTTGGTTACTTAGAAAATTGTGATATTTTTTTCTGATTTTACTAACACCGCCTTTAGTAACGGAATACAAAAGAAGAAAAGTACATAAAGGTAGAATTTTTTCCGTTTTTTTTTTAAAATTTGGGAATATACTAAAGTCCGCCGTTTATTGCAGTTTCGGATTTCCCGCCTATGATTGTATTTAATTTCTTTTCAATTCTGGTAAAAAGATAAAGTGCGGTGTCAATTCAAAACAGCAATCTCGAAAGCGTAGCGAAAATTGGGTTAACATTAGCTTCTCTCCGCTTCTCTACGTGATGGATTAAAAGATTGTTTCCAAATGTTCTAATTATGTTCAAGTATACATAAGGACATACCTATAAAGAATATATGTTATTTGAAATATATGTTAATTGAGCCCTTATTATAATCATATGTGCACAACCAAATCAAATTTTAAAATTAATGCTTATTAGTGGACCAAATAATATGGTATTGTAGAGCTACTATAGAAATGTACGATATTGTATCAAATAGAATGTATAAATTCCAACATCAAATATGAACCCGACAATACGTTCAATTATGTTTAGAAACAACGACTCATGTCAAATTTTAAGTATATAATTAAGGTAGTATATGAATTTATACAACAAAAGATCCAAAAGACATGTAATTAAAAAAAATGTTTGTTTGTGTGAACGCGATAATATAAGGAAGAACTGGTTTGAATTGGAAAAAATGTTTTCGTTAACGATTAGTATGAGTTTTATTGCCTAGAGTACTTACAATTTGCAAAAATGGATAAATCTTAGTTTATTGAAAAAATCTGCAGTGTCCATTTGATTATACAGGCAAAGCCAGTAAATGTTACTAACTAATATATATTTTTGCTGATTTAGAAATTAAAATTATATTAGCTTACGCTATATCCCGCACGCAGCAGGGTAGGCAGAGGGAATCTAGTGTTAAGACACTTCGTTCCCCACTTTCTGCCGAAT
>DVQM01002421.1:0-10125 GCA_018231645.1 Heliconius ricini | reverse complement strand
GTGCCCCTCCGCCACGACTGATGAAACATTAATATTATACAATTGCTTTGGAAAACAATACCCTGGACCAAAAGTTTTATTCGTTGGTACATTTTGACGTCTTTATACTCAACCGTGAGTGCTATAATATGCACATATTTTAAAAACGCTCCATGCAATTTGATTCCAACAACCTTATTTATAATGTCCTATGATTTTACTGAAGTAGCCATTTCGTTTCTGTTGAAAATTATGAATATATTAAAAGTATATTATACTAGTATTGTCACTGGTTTTGGCTAAATTTTAACATCGAAAAAAACATTTTTTTAACACTCAACACGCGAGCCTCCAGAATTTGTCGGAGCGTGCAGAACGGAGTGCTTAAACACTCCTGCTCGGCTCCTTCTGCCTTCCTTGCTACATGCGGGATTCAGCGTGAACTCGAACAAAGGTACTTTTACTTAATATTTAATCCAGCACAAACAATTTCAATAATTCAAATAAATTTTAATCATAAAAAATCTAATTTTGTGTTCAAATACGAAATGGAATAAAAATTTAAAACAAACCTACTTATATAGATTGTTATCTATCATTATAATTTTATATCTTTTTAATTATTTACTCATTTAAAATATATATAACAAACATACACAAAGACATTCATATTAGATAGATATTCTTAGATAAAGTGCAAATATTGTTCCTCTCGAACACTAAACATATTTCAAGATAACGATCTAAGGCGAAGACTATTCAAAGTCACTGTGATTTTTTACTTTACCCCCTATTGTGTGTATATGATAATTGACGAAGAAAATCAACAAACGTTGTATTTCTTTTCTTAATAGTTTGTTTTTTTTTTATAATTTACCAGTTCTATTAATATGAACAGTAATAAAAATAACTAATTAAGATACTTATTTGTATTATTTTTACTTTTTTTATATTCACATAATTTTTTATGCATAAGGAACAAGTCGAGAAAAAAATTTGATTCAGTCCCTTTTACTGCACAATCAGAATTTTTGCATTTTGATTTTTCCTAAGTACGATTGGATTTGGCTATTGAAGTCTAACATAGTCTATTCAAATTTTGAAAATAAAAAAATCATAAAAATCGCCATATCTATTTGTACAACACCAAACGACAATAAAGTGAAAAATTTCGCACACTCCCTTCCCAAACTTGAATTTTGAAGTTACCAAAAAACAGTATCATTACAGGTAACCAATACCAACACCTCAAAGCGCCACTAAAACACAGGACCTGCCTAAATCAACAAAAATTAACCGGAAGACAAAAGATCGGCCCCGATAACATTACCTGATCGATAATTGTATCTACGACACTTTGAGTCACACGTCGCATCGTAAAAAGGTGAGAAAGTCGACGTAGATAAAGCTATACGAAAATCTCACCTCAAAAACCGATTGCCGAGCTATTTTCACCCTTAAATGTAACGCAATATGGAATTATTAGCTAATTTCTGGTGGAATAAAGATGTGGTGATGTAGTAAAGTCGCGAAGAGCACGGTAATAAAAAAGGTAAAATGTCTTAGTAGAAACGATGGAGGACGTCTTGCCGATAAGAAGACCACCTTGGTCGATACTGAACTTATTTTACAGCTCTTTCCGGTTAACGAGTTATTGATATCTATTTTCGCACTCAATATGTTATGAATATTATTCGAGTGTGCGTAATCGATAACAGAATGAGTATTAAATATGTTTCTTTATTTTCAGTGGTGCTTATATAAAAATATCTCTGTCAATGTATGTCGTATGATAGCATAGGCAGAGAGAACATAGTGTCAAAATATTCCATTATGCTTTCTCAAATTTGCCTGGCTACAAAGATTATGTTACAGGTCTTCTTATATTCTATTGGACTTATTGTATTTTATCATTAATTGGCTTTCCTTAGAACTCAAAACAGTGAAATAAATTTTTAAATTTGTGCACTCAATATTATTTTAGTTATATTTGATAAGAAATGATAACAGAAAAAACAAAAAAAATCTATATTAAAACTCCCTTCATAAATTAACAATATAGTATTTTATTTACTATATACAGTTATTATTTAACCATAAAGTTGTACACGAGCCGAATTTATATATATTTAATGGTTTCACATATAATACATAAATTTAATCTATACAAATGAATCTATTACACTTTCTGAAAAGTATCTTTATCTAACTATATAAATTTAATTTGAGGCCATCGTGGTCCAGGAGCACTAGGGCGTGTGGTGGTTGTGGGTTCGATCCCGCCTCGAGGTAATGAATTATTATTTATGAATATTTTTATTTCTCCGATCTTGCACCAAGGCAAAAAGCTTGGTGTTGATTTCCCCAAGCGATCGAATGCCTCGAAAAATATGACGAAAATTGACACTAGGAACTTAACATTAGGTTCTTCTGACTACTCTACCACGTGAAGCTGATTCAAACTTTTGATTTAATCTTATCTTATTTAGCATATAATGAATCTTTATCAAAAATCAACATACAACACTGGTGATATCACCGTGGCCGTTTTCATTATAAATTTATATGATTGAAATTGAGCAATAATTCCCGGCCGTTGATGGGACCGCCGGCCACGGGGCTATAATGATGTCGTCTCGTATATACGATTACACCGATAGGTATCCGAATGACTATTGCTTTACTCATTTGAGCCAGGTGTTGCCAGTCTCTGATCAAGCGTCTATTAATTTTATTTATTTTGTTTGTAATTTGTGTTTATTTGAAGACATTGTATGTTGTGTGCAAAACACTGTTTAATTTTGTTAATATTGTAACTTAAAAATCTTAATATGAGCATAAAACTACCACAAATCTCTATTTATAAAAATAATGATTCAAATCAGCTTCATGCTGTATCCCGCACACAGGGTAGGCAGAGGAAACCTAGTGTTAAGACACTTTGTTCCCCACTTTCCGCCGAGTTCTGGAGGCATTGCGTGTAGAGTGGCGGAACTAAATGCCACACTTTGTCTCGACACCAGAGCGAAGAAATGAAAATATAAATGTAAGTAAATATTTCATTTCCTCGAGTGGTGACCGAACCCACAACTAGTGGATTTAATAGTAACACTTTCTGCCTCTGCACTACGACTGACCTCAAAAAAAAATGTATTTGTTTTATTTACATTGAAAAAATAAACCCATAATGCTTTTGTCTTTGGTGTATTAACGATTTTGATTTTTTTGTCAAGTTAAAAAATATCACAAAATATTTATTTTCGCACCTCATTTAATGTGAAAAGTAAATGGATTTTCGTAATCTCATTACTAATATTCATTTTAGTGACAGTTTAGAAGGAAGAATAACATTGGTGTTCACGACCTGCTGTTTACCGTACAAAATGCAAAAAAAACCATATTGTTTTCAATATCCCACGGGTTAAAAAAAGGACAAGTCTAAACAAACGGCCAGCGCTCGTCTCCAGATTATCTGACTTAAATTTTGGGATGAAAGATAATCGGATTTACTATGTAAATTTATTGTTGGGAAAAAATAATACCACCCAATGCTGGGACGTATCGAAGCCTTTCGAAAACCCGTGTCCTGTTTACTACTGATGGATTTACGACATATTGAGACATCTCTTTTTACTCTGAAATCGACAATATCCCACAAAAAAGACGTATTTACGAGCGGCAAAGGATAAAATCGTTTGGCATAAGATTTGCGGACGCGTGTAGCATTTCATGTAAATGATTTATGGCCTCCAGAAAGGTGGCTACTGTCTTTGCTCATCCAGCTTTAGATTAAAACTACGCGTCGACCCAATGTTTTGTCATACATAATCCTGTCAAGTTAAGCTTCAAAAATCTTTGGAAATCACATTCAAATAATTTTCGTGGCTGATTTAACACCTACAAATACAAATATCTAATTTAATTAAATTTTGCAGTTACTTTTACGAATTAGGATCCTTTGTTATCTTTAAAAAATGTCAATATTTAAAGATAATGGAGCATTAATACAGACGCTTAACTAAATCCTAAATATCGTTAAATGATACATTTTAAATTTCAAGATGAGATCATACTATTGAGTCACAAATTAACGACCAGTAAAATAAATCAAACGTTTATTTCATCATTTTATATAAATTTTATAAGACCTTCATCACTGAATTTATAAGTCAAGTTTGTGTCAAGATACAAATTCAAAAACCGATGTTCATTATTATGTTCAATTGGAAAAATCCAGACAAGTAACACGATCTAAATTCGATCGATAAGATTGCGCCTTAAAAGGCGCCGGGCAGGTATGCGCAGGCGCAGGCGCCGCCGCATGCTCTCATGCAGAAAACAATTCTCTGATGAAACGGCCTCTTAATCTGCCCTGACGGTCACTACAAACTCTAATTAAGATTCGGATGTTCCTTCCCCATCACCATTTTACTTTGATCTCTTCCAATAGGCGCGTTAAAGAATTGTGTACCTACAAAAATATCAATTGAGGTTTATCGTTTCTGGTCGCTGTATTGGTAGACGTCTCTTTATCTTATCGTAATGATTTTTGAGATACAAAATCTAAGTGTGCGTTTTCATGAGATAAAAAGAATCTATTGAGGCTTTGTTCATCAGATTACACATCCTTAACTCTGTAACTGATATTTAAAATGTTGAATATTATCGTTGGACGTTTTATTTTTTAATGGACGTATGATATGTAAAATTTTTAAAAGAACATTGTGTCATAATTGCATTCTGTCATTTACGAAGCCATTTAATTCAACTTAATACGGTAATTTATTTTACGGCTGTCGTTCTGTAGTTTCAGTTTCGAATAATAAAACTGTGAATATAATTTGAGGTAAATGGAGGCGCGATAAGGAAGAAGATATTCGATAATCTTGTCCGGAAGAACAGGTATTACATGGAATTCATTGGGTTAAGCTCCCAACACAGCTGCGTTTTCGTAATAGTGTAAGTGATTAACTTAATTTAAAGTATATTTCAATTATTTTTTGTAAATATATAGTTCTTATTGATAATTATATTAAAATGAATAAATATATGTTTCTTTAAAATAACACAGTTCATCAAAATATCAATATAGTGATATCGATTGTTTAATCGACACTATTATTAACAACTAAACCTAAACACTAACCTAAGCTTATATTATAATTATTTATATATATTTTTTTAATAAATTGACATTAATATTCTTCTTAAATGTCATCATAAGGACAAACAGCACAATGTGAACATGCAGTACAACGCGCAACAGAACTAATGTCAAGGCGAGCAATCACGGTGCGTGGGCGCAGGTTAGTGTGGACGCGACCTTACATTATAGCGTATCGAGTTTATATTTATATACGACACTTCGGTAACCTTAGATATAAAAT
Organism: Heliconius ricini; assembly: GCA_018231645.1. Classification (NCBI taxonomy): domain Eukaryota; kingdom Metazoa; phylum Arthropoda; class Insecta; order Lepidoptera; family Nymphalidae; genus Heliconius; species Heliconius ricini. The sequence goes on along the minus strand of DVQM01002421.1, from coordinate 4,759 downwards.
GAAAGTGTAAATATTATACACTTTCATTGCTTGATGAATCAAGATTTACGATTGAGTTATAGAACTTGTGTTAATTTTATTAATTTGTTAATTTTTATTGGTTCCGTACCTCAAAAGGAGAAAGCAGAACTCTTATGTTTTGTCGGTCTGTTCACTAATAACTAAAATTAATATCGACTACGCTCCTATATAGTCTTTTGAAGCACAGTAAAAAATCAAGCTTAAGTTTAAAAAATTAAGCTTGCTAAGTAAAGGCGAATAAAAGACTTTTGAATCGTTTCTGCAAAATTTTATATGATTTCTTTCTCATGACATTATCTTTATCCCTAATTTAATAACTTAATAAGAAATTAAGGCGAAAAAAAACACGAGCAGATATCCATAAAAATTATACAAGCTTTCGCCTCGGTAATTGAACGGCGATGTAAAAGGTATCTCTACGAAGCAAATAAAATAAGAATCGATAATCGCGGACCGCCCCGCCCCATGCATATTGTGCAAAATAAAACTGTGCACTCATTGAATGCACCGCGTGGGTGTATTTTGGTTGGTATTGTAATGACGTGGTTATTTGAGTTTAACCACTTTTAATTCAATTCAATGTATTCAACGTTTGAGACCATTTTTTTTGTGTACAATGGTGAAGGGAGAGATTCTTTCTAATCAATTTCCTCTTTGTTTGTTTTATATGTTCACGCTGTATTCCAAATATAGCAGGGTAGCCACAGGGAGCTTGGGAACCTAGTGTTTTAGTGTACACTACAAACTTATGGTCCGTACCTTTTGTTATTTTTACATTTTTTTTAATACTTTTTTCTGTAAATATTACCTAGAGCTAGACTTATGTTTTACAGAACCCTAAAAAAGGCAAAATTATGAAATTTTAAAAAATCTACTTTTGTCGTTTTCATTTTAGCCAAATAAGTTATTAGACTTACTATTTTGTAGTTGGCTAAAATGAATATGACATTTGATATGTATTTCTTATCTGATATTGTGACTTAATTATATGGGATGGAAGCGTCTGCGCTCCTTTTACGGGAGCAGCACATAGGACAAAATATTCCAAACCTATACATAAAAAAAATCAAGATTCGTCACCAGTTCAGACGTAGGATTTTTTTTCATTTCACGATTGTTATTCATACTGTATAACGTGTGACGTAGCTACGAATACCAATAACGTAAACATCTATTACTACAAAAAAATAGTACTAAACGTTGTCGATCTGTCACTTTTCATTCTCAAAAAACATACAAGAACGAGAAATGGATATCTTTCGTTCTATTTTACTCAATTATCTTTTTTCTAAATTAAAAACCTAAACTACGTGCAACTTCACCACCAATGGGTACTTACGCGTCGATTTCGTGAATGACGTGAGTGCGTTGTTGTCGCTTTGATGGGTTAGCGTCTGTGTACGTCATTCTTATATTTAAACTTAGGAATATATACACAGATGATCAGTTTCCAGGAGGCGCAAGTTCGAGTGTCGCTACGTTCAAATTTTTACATGTTTTCTAAATAAGTATATTTTTCCTAAGTGTGGAATGACACTTTAAAAATGTTAAAAAATATTTAATAAATAGCATTCTTTCTTCCCAGACGATAATTCTTAGTAATTATCTTTAAGTAGCGGAAATTTGTAAAAATGCCCCTACAGAGTTGCTAACAATATAAATAAGTTGTAACAAGCGTATATAAAATTCGACGTAGCTTGATGAGAGCGTATGGCTTAGTGGTCAGAGCGCCTGGTCGGTTTCCAGGAGGCGCGAGTTCGAGTCACGCTACGTTAAATTTTTTATACGTTATTCTAAATAAATATTTTACTTTCCTAAGTGTGGAATCACACTTTAAAAATATTAAAAATATTGTTTTATTTGAATCAATAAGTTTCTCATTTCTCACACAAAACATTAACAAATAACAAAGCGCTAAAATATCTTTTACTCACCGCTCAAAAATAACATGTTTAGTCAAAACAGCTGCAGCACGTTGTATTGTACGATGGGCGATAAAATAAAAATCAAATCAGATACTATGGATCCGTGTTAAAGTGTTAACAAAGACGAGATGGTGAATAGAGATAGATAGTGAACGGAATGTTGGATAGGTTTCAGTGAATCATGGCATATGTACATTAAATTTTGTTACTTTTTGATGAAATTTATTTGAAATTTTGTGAAAAAGCGCGGTGTTAAGTTCCGCAATTCCGATTTAACACGCAATGTCTTGCTAATTAGGTGAAAATTGGGTAACGAAGCCCTTGCCCTTAACATCTAGCTGTAATTGAGGTTAGTCGTGGTGTAGGAGTTCATAGTGTGACTGTTAACGCGATAGGTTAGAGTTCGATTCTCACTCGAGGAAATGAAATATTAAGTATTTTTATTTATTCGCTCTACCTCACAACAACCTCGAGAATTCGAAGGAAAATAGGGACGGAGTGTGTATACTAGGTTCCCTTTGCCTACCCTACAGTGTAACCATAAAAAGAATAAAAATATAAATTCAATCAAGCGTAACATTGAAACATTATAAATCGATGCGACAAACAAAAGTCTTTACTCCAGATTTATTATATCAACTGAATATTCATAAAATCAATTATGCATTTACTGTTTGTATGTACACTGCAAGAGTATAAAAAACGAGACTGTTTGACAAATTACAGACCATAACACCGCGAGGGCGCCACCTTGTATACTGTCACCGCCATTTTTATATGTCCCAGCTAAAACATGACTATGAATCTGCTTCCTTCGGACGTTTTTACTTTTATACATGTTTTCATTTTAAAATGTTGGACCATTAAATGCTATAAAATTTATTAATGTCAAGTTTTTTTTACACCTGTTGGCCTTAATCCTCGTCGAAAATAAATATAAATATATACATTTGTGTCGTTAGGTTCTTTTCACTATGATGCAACGGTACAGTGGTATGTTTGTTTATTAATAAAATTAACTAGTTCAAATTCACTGTAAATATTAATATAGATACATATCGCATGTTAGATATATGACAGAGCTATTTTTTTATAAATTTTAAAAGAGAATTAAAAATACTTGTTTAGAAAACGTATAAAAATTTGAACGTAGCGGGATTCGAACCCGTCTCTTTAAAAACATCAACTTCATTTTCTAAATAACCATTTTTCCTTGTAAAGTGCTAAAACAATTAAACATCATCATTAAATATATTCACTTATTAAGGCCAGTCGTGGCTCAGGGGCACAACAGTACGACTGTAAACTCGACATTTTGTGTTTTTTAATCCCACTCGAGAAAAAGAAATACTTAATATTTTCATTTCCTCACTCTGCTTAAAAGGCAAAGAACGGCGTTGAGTTCCGCCATTAAGCACGCAATCCTTTCAGAACTCGGTGTAAAACGGGGAATAGAAGTGTCTTAACTCCACGTTTCAGGTTCTTTCTATCAACCCTGCTATGTGCGGCATACAAAGTAAAGCTAAAAAAAGAAGACGTCACTACATAAACAAATTCATTATAAATATGTTTTTTATATATAAAAATATTTCTTTGAAACATAAATTGTACATACAAACATAATATATTTCCTAAACCTAATACAAACAATCATCAAACCTAAACAGATTTCGGGCGCCACATTTATATTTTAATGACTATCAAGTAGTCCCCATTTAATAGTCGTAAGATCGTAACATAAAATGTCACAAAAAACGTCGGGGTTCGAACCCGTCATTACGTACTTACATACTTAATATCGATATACTTAACCCTAACAATAATTATAGGTTAACACGAATAATATCGCTAATCGAAATTGCACTGAAAAAAAGAATAAGCTACAATCTTTTTATTGTAGGACCAGTGAAAAACATTATAAAACCATTAGAAATACATCTTCAAAAGATGCGGTATTGGGACTGGTTTAATGGATGTCCTTATTATTTCTTTAGTTAGTTTGATACGCTTTTAATGTTGTAGTAACACACCCCACAGATGACTATTTATAACGTATAATTTAAAGCTTATGCCAACTTACTGGTTTTGTATTTAAAAAAATGTAATTTTAATGGAAGGGTTGGGGTTCTTTTTGTTATATTGATACTACTAATAGCTCTACATGGACTGAATCGTTTTTTATCCAATGCAACAAACAGACGGATCAGTGGAGCCACCGATGGTCTGGACCCTTGTTCTAGAAGATAAAAATTAAATCAAATCAGCTTCAAGCTGTATCCCGCATGCAGTAGGGTAGTAAGAGGGAACCTAGTGTTAAGATACCTCCGTTCCCCACTTTCTGCCAAATACTGGAGGCTTTGCGTTCTAGAAGATATTTTTTTGTATTTATTAAATTTAATTTTTATTTCAAAACGTAATATTTAGTTCTCTTCTATAATAAAAATATATGAATATTATTAATATTTAAGTTTGCTCACATATTATTTTAGTAGAAATAATATTTCCACCGAATCATAAATTTTACAGCCGTGTTCCAAAGAACCGCGAACGAGCTCTTAAGTAGAATCTTATGTATGTTTATTTTTTGATAGGACTGTGTAACTGTGTGCCTTTTCTTTTAAAACCTTTTTTCTTGTGTTTTTTTTATTTATGTCACCAATAAAAGAGGTTTTACGCAATCTCAACTGTCACTTTTTTCATGGAAATCGTGACTGGGGCGAGTACCAACTAAATATTTATTAAACATACCTAGATTTACTCTTTTTGAATTATTTTTATTACTGAGAACATGATATGGTTAGTAAAATTCACGG
>DVQM01002420.1:0-10125 GCA_018231645.1 Heliconius ricini | reverse complement strand
ACCAATCGGTTTTACAGTCACACTTTGTGCCACTGCGCCACGACTGGCCTCATAACCAGTTACTAGTAGATTAGTTAACAAAAGTAACTAACTATATGAAATTCGATTTATAATTAATATGAGCTAGAGATTTCAGTACAACAGAACTCACTAGTTAAAATGCACCGTCGTCGTGATATTGCTTTACTTGATTTCATTATATGTAGAGCTGTTTCAACCCAGCTCGTTCACTTACTAAGTATTATATTTTAATTGATACAAAAGGTATATGCATTAATGTACTAATGTAATAAGCCAGCCAGCCAGGTAGCTTGTGTTTCTGGAAACTGGTATTAAATGTCTTATTTAGTCTAAGTCTACTTAATCGAAATATACGAGCATCTATCTATCTAATATATCTTTTTTGCTCAATTTTTTGTAATACTTGCTATAATCGAAACCCATAGAGGACTTCTCGTGGGCCTAGTTATAAAATTTGACGCGAAAGAAAATCTTTCAATATAAATAAAATCAAAAAATTACAATTTATAGATATTTCATAGAAAAATCATTAGAAGTTTATACACTTATTATAATTTCATATAAAATGTATATATTTGCCATATACTCATATACTCAATTATGAAATTGGTAAAAGTAAATCAGTCCCCGCAGTAGAAATTAAACCTACAACCCTTGCGCAATTCTTAAGTCTCACTTCCTACTAACCGCAATGGTCTTAAAACATCTCAAACAAAGTACTTCAGTTATGGTTCACTATATTATCATAGTAATTCATCCCAACTAAACTTTTCCCATGGGACCCTTTATTATGATCTCGCTACTAATTATAAGAGAAGTATCTTAGAAACTTTGATAGCTGATTCGGAATTCATAGAGTTCGAGGCGAGGCGAGGCCTAGATTGTTTCAGCGGAGGATTGGAGGTGAAGAACAGTAGTGATTTCTTTTGAGTTTTTATTATTTACTACGAGCGTTTTTAAAATGTATCATTTTAAGACAGAAAAAAATTGTTCAGATATAAAATTATACGCAGTTCAGTGTAATGCATTATATAAAATAACTTTCATAAATAACATCAATAAATTTTTACTCTAATAGATTTGAATCTTGGTCCTTTGGAAGAACTTAACGCCGTTTTGTACATCCACACCAAAAAAAATCAAAAGGCACATATAATATAATTATTCATTAACATTCACGTATTCATTAACATTTCTTCGAATGGAAATGAATCCTAAACTAATTCCTCGTTTCTCAGCTATTCGCCTCAACGTTGAATGGCGAAACTCAACGCCGTACATAGTCTTGACGAAGCAGAGACATGAGAATAATTCATTTGCCTTAGTTGGACATCGAATCCATACCATCATGACTAGAGACAGACGCTGCTCCACTGCGCCACAATGACTTATATTAAAAACAAAACTTTTGAAGCAGAAAGGACGAAAAATCTACGTAGCGCTTCTATTTCAAAATTACATTTGCATTTAACAGGTGAATTTATTACTGCTGTATATTTTTTAATATTCTTTTGAATAGTAAATAAAACAGAAAGAATGTATATAAAATGGAAGAATACATATTTTCTTGCTTTGTTTTGTGCTTAAATTACATTAATAAATAAAAAAACGTTTTGTCTTAGTCTCTATAGTTATATTTTTTGCGAACCTTGGAACTTAGTATTTATTCATTAAGACACTTCTGTATCTCACTTTCTGCCGAATTCTTGAGGAATTGCGTGTTGTGATGTAACTCTCCTCTAGAGATATAGCTTAAAGCTAAAAAAATATTTTGAATCAAACCATAACAGTCGCGCTGATAGTCGCACGTTTGTGCCCCTACCCCACAACAATCCTCGAATCAAGTATGTACCTATGTACGTATAAGGTAAGATTTAGAAACAGAGTGAAGGGTCAATAAATTCTCCTTCTGACAGTTAAACATACAATAAAAAGAACCCATAATTATCAATAAACATTATATTAACAAATAATATTATCAGAAATACTCATAAAATATAAATATATTTTTTGTTAATTTTTTTCCTTTTTTATTTGGGTACAGGACATCCTATGTGAGCGTCCTAAGAGGCACGTCTCGAATAATTTACACCACCTTCAAGCGGTTTCTATGCCAAATGTTCTAACATTATTGGTATTGTACAATTCAAATAAAGCCAAAGCAGAGATCGTAAACCTATTTTAAATTACTTGTATCAATCAAAACTTCCTTATGATTTGAAGTGGCAACCTTTCTAACGATTTATAATTCTTTAATTTTTCTACACTGCATTACACTGCATTGGTTTCACAACTTTTTAAATTCTGGCACAAAATGCAGTATAATAAATTTAAAATGAAAATAATGAAACCTAATGACTGTTAGTTAAGTACAAATTTAAATATGAACGGACTGAAAAGCAATAAATTAAAGGATACCTTTTAATTTAAATCTCGGAACTGTCGAAATAGTTGCACGAAATATTATAAATAATAGTAAAAGAAATTATATTAGAAATTGGAAAATACGCCAAAGTCAAAAAGATTTTCCACTAGATTCTATATACCTATTAGATTAATAGATTAAGATCCCAGGGCCCCCAGATTTACGTCAGTTTAGCAAAGCTGAAATTTTGAGGATTAATATTGTAATATGTAGTTAAGACTGTATGCGTACTTACTGACTTGAAAGTGGGGCTTTTTAGAGGTAGCGCCAACTTAATGTACACACTCAACTACGCTAAAGTGGAAACGCTCGTCTTTAAATATGTTTTTAAGAATAATGTAATAAAATTTATATTAATTATTACCAGATTCTTTACGTGGACCCTTACTCCTGCCAGGCGACCTAAAGGTTGTTTAAAGTTGAGAAAAAATACATTATACTGGCAAGCATTAATTTTACATATATTATACATGGGCTATTCAAAGACCTTATAAGCACTATCAATCTGACGATGGCTCAATCATCCTCCTAGACTGATATGTAGCTATCTCTAATAGGTCCCCACTTTCAAGTTAGTGATTACGCATACTTTCTTAATTACATAATAAACTGAGAGTTCTCAAAATTTCAGCTTTGCTCAAATAACGTAGGTCTGGTGGCCCTGAGATCTAAGGCTATATCCTTTTAATCAAAAACTAATATTATTAAGAGATTAAGGCGTCGTGAAATAACGGTATGTACAAATAAAAAAGCATTTCTTTATTTTTATTTCGTTAAAAGACGTCTTATGTGAACATCCTAAGAGGCACGTCCCGAGCAATTTACACCACCTTCAAGTAGTTTCTATGCCAAATGTTCTAGCATTATTGGTATTATACAATTCAAATGTAGCCAAAGCAGAGGTCGTAAACCTATTTTAAATATGCTCTCATTTTAACATAACGTCTAAAATTTATTATAGTTATATTGTAAAAATAGTTTTATTTTAATAGCTACAACATTGTGAGGCCGTAGTGGCGCAATGGATTAGCGTCTTACTGTAAGCACAATGGTTAAGAGTTCGAGTGCCACTTGGAGGAATTAATTATTTTTACTTTCACGCTCTGGTTACAAGATTTGGCGGGGCATTAGGTTCCGACACGCTGCTACTACCACTATTGTTAGCTACACGCTTTACTCCTAGCGGGATAAAGCGTGTAGCTAGTCGTCCACTTTCATCAACCTCTTCATACATGCCCTCCGGGGGGTCCTCATGCTTTATACGTGACCTTCCTCTAGTTTCTTTGATACTGTGTTTAGAAGGTCAACAGAGGTCTTCCCCTACCTCTCTTACCACTCACTTTTTCATCATAAAACTTTTTTGCCATCTTTCATCACTTATTCGTTCGGCGTGTCCAAACCAGTTGAGCACATTCTTCTTCATTCTCACCATGACATGCTAAAAAAAAGATATAATGAAATACGTATTAAAAACATATATATATTGTATCGATGCAGGGCGATTTTAAATCCTGTTCATATTTTTATTTAGGCATACTATTTTGTTTATTATAATATTTTTAATATAAATTCTCTAAATTTTATTTTTTAATAATATTTACAATTACCAATTAATTTACAATTAATTTATATATTGAATTCTTTAGAAAAAAAAACAAAATGGAGGTCTTTAATAAATATACTAACTAAAAACAACAAAATGTTTTTCATTTCTGACCAAATGGCTGTACCTTTCTGTATTGGAAGACGTCCAATGCTAAACCTTGGGCTTTAAACCTAGACCTTTACATAACGTGACCTATTACATTGCTAGACTGAATTTCTATTAATACTGACTTAAACAATCCTTTCTTTTAACTAAAATAACTTTGTTTGTGTTTCTTTTTGGTTTTTTTCGCCTCAAGCTGTGTCTTGTAAATAGCAGAGTGGGCATAGGGACCCTGGGAACCTAGTGCTTAGATACTCCTTCCCCACTATATATGATATATTAATTTGTTTTTATTTCGCAATAGCATTTTTCATAATAACTTTGAAGATACAGTGGCTTACATCAAAACAATTAACATGACAATTAATAAAGCTTATATCCTTCCTCGAAAAATGGACGATGCAATACAAAAATATTCATTAAATTTGTACCAGTGATAGCGGATATTAGTATAGAGTACAGATCAGTTGATTTTTTTATAAATAAAAAAAAATCATACATTCCAAACCACCGAAAGAGTTATCTCATGCAGAGTTCCGTGAGTTAATTAGCAACCAATCTGTTCACTTTAATTACTCAATGAATAAATTAATGCGTATTAAATTTTATGTTAAAAAGGGATGAAAATTATATTATTTGCGCTTATATACGGTTAAATCAAATATTTACTATAAAACAATATAAAATGCCAGTCGTGACGCAGAAGCACAAGCGTGTGACTGTGAGCGCGACCGGTTGTGGGCTCAACTCCCACTTAAGGAAATGAAATATTTAATATTTTTCTTTGTTTGCTATGGTGACAAGGCAAATCACAGCGTTGATTTCCGCCACTCAGCACGCAATGCCCCTACAATTTGGTGGAAAATGGGGAACGGAGTATCCTAACACTAAGCTTTCTTTCTGCCTGTCCTCTTGCGTGGAAATAAAAAGGAAAGATAATTAAAATGATTTATCGCTGTATATAACATATATAGAAGAGACAAAAACAAAAAAGAGTATACTCGAGCGAATCTTGTAGTATGGAGCTAGTAATTATATTAAACAATACTCTGTCTTCATAAATTTACATACACTAGCTGCTTAGCTACATACATGTGAATAATTAACATAGTTAAATTTCATAAAGTTTACACGGTAATATTTCTATAAAAACCTGTAACATAACAGACGTATACGTCTTTATATAATTATATTAGGGCCAGTCGTGGCGCAGGGATAAAAGCCTGCGACTGTAACTGCGACAAGTTGTGAGTTCGATTTCCATTCGAAGAAATGAAATATTTAATAACGCTCCAGCTCTAGGTCTGGTAAAGAACACTGTCACAAACAAATCTCTATCATAAACCACATCTAATAATTCATTCATCTTTCCTTCCATCCCTCCTCTTACATTCCACGTAGCTATTTGTAGCTCCGTCTTCCACCTCCCGCCGTTCCGGACATGGCATGTTGGGTGGCGGTCCCCAATGCCGCGTTCTTCGCCACTTGACACAATAACGTCGCGGTGCGCGGTGCGCGTCGCCTTGGGGGGACGCCCTATCAGTTCGAGGTACACGTGGCGGATGGAACGTTGCAGCCCTCGTAAGGGCTGGCAGGAGTCGCTGCGAGCAAGCCTTCCATCTTGGACCCCTGATTTAGATTTTTTTTGTGTTGGATATTCCATTTATCGAGGAAGGAATTTACATCAAGTTTACAGTTTCCATGCTACTCACAACGCTTTTGGTCAGAATTATTTTGAGCAATTGAATTGTACCACCCGTTTGTACCACCAGTTATTTATATATATATACAAAAAATCTTACTTATTTTCATTTAAGTATAGTAGCGAAGGCATAATTAAAAGAAAATAAATAATATTTTTCAGTTGATTTTATTAATTTAATGAAATGGGAACGGAGTGTCATAACTTTGTTATTTTTTTATGAGGCAAACGAGCTTTCGGATCATCTATGTCGATTGAAAGTGATTACCACTGTTCACGACCCAGAGAAACACCAGAGGAGCTACAGATGCGTTGCCAGCCTTTAAGGCAGAGATAGACGTGCTTTTTGAAGGTACCCATGTCATGTCGACCTGGAAACAATACCGCAGGTAACAAGGTTAATGATTATTAATTAAACATCTGAATAACGAAATGACAATTAATCATTCATTTATTAACAATTAAACATCCCTTTACTGTAAATTGAAAAACAATTTCAAAACAATTCATCTCGTTTCATATAAAATAAAGGAATCCCTTAAAACTGAACAATGCTGGATGTGAAAATCAAACGAAACTCGGGATAAGTCTCCAACAATGGAGCGTAAAAGTGTTTTTTTTTTAAATTAAAATTGAGCTCTTGATTCGATTACAATGGCAAAACTGGTATTATAATGCAGGGATATACGAAAAAGCTATTGTAAAAAAATGTACCTGAAGCGTGATTTATAAGTGCTGTAAGTAAGGCTATACTAGACTAGAATGTTATATTTTTATTTATGTTTGTGAGTAGATAGGTGTATCAAATCTCAACTAGCTAGCCAATAGTACTAATAATAGCGTAGCTTTACTACCTAACATAAACTCAACAATGAAATCTTCTAAAAACTTTAAATTATGTGAATGATATAATCACAATAAAGGAAAAGAGAGACGAGACTAGAATAGGGCACCGATGTCATCCGAGTCCATGTTATGTGTTTAAATATAATAAAAAAACCGGATAAGCGCAAATCGCTCTCGTCCATCGAGAGTTCCGTACAAAAATTGGAGGTTTCGAGCTTTTTGTGAAGTTCAGGCTAAACGTTGCCAGAGACCTTTCATCTGATACCTCATTTGAACTGGCGGTTTTAATACCAAATTTTTCTTTTCTTTAGAGACTACCTGTAGGAAATAGCTGTCAAATTGTGCAATTCTAGGCTAACCAGAAGTAGCCTTTTAATTTAGACTCTCTTCAAGTGTCGAAATACGCGTTTTTTGCTATATAAGCGGCCATATCTATTTTATAAGTAAATGTAGAAATACGTTTTTTTTTAAATCATGGAGCCATGGATGTATAATTTGTTTTAACTCTATATCTCCATGCGTTCCTGAGATAAAGGGTCTTGAACTCTTGAAATATAGAGAGACAGACAGACGGACGGACAATAAAGTGATCTTATAAGGGTTCCTTAAAAGGTACGGAACCATAAATATAAAAAGCTAAGTGACTTCTCACTCTTTAAATGAAAACTCCCAGCACTTATTTTACTATTTCATTCTAGTCGTTGCTCGCAATTTTTTTAGTGGACTTTAATAATAAAAATGAAAAGTAATAATAAAAAATGTTCTTTTCCCGATCCTATAGACATTTCGAGAAATCCTCCCTTCGTTCATTTTTCCTTCATAAATCTTTTAGGTTATGTTAGGTTTTCTGATAATCTAAAGTTGTTTGTTAGCGTTAATTGTAACCTAAATTTAACGCTCAACGGCTTTGGTGTGAATTCATTACAATATCTTTAACATGTTAAAAATCGATGTAGAGCTATAATGTATAGATTTTAATTAAAAGAAATAATGAAAGACAAAAACTTTCATATAACATCAAAAGCAAATTATTCAATTTGCCAATATCAACATATGGAAGCCAAACTAAAGTGAGCTATAATAAGAAACGTAATCAACAAAGTTGCCAATCGCTAACGAACAATGGAAAGAAGCACGCTTGGAGTAAAGAGGAAAGACAGAATAAGAAACATACATTCGTAGTAAGACCAAGGTACTAGACGTAACCCTAAAAATAAAAAGATTAAAAAAATAAAAGATTAAGATACCAGAACGAGGAAATTAAAATATTAAATATTTCATTTCTTCCAGTGGGAATCGAAGCCACAACTTGTCACGTTTACAATCGCACGCTGGTGCCCCTGATCCACAACTTGCCTTGCGTCAAACTATGCAAATTAAGAGAAGACACTACTTATCAATTTAAGAATTCACCATGTGGCACTCAGCCAGCCTTGCCAGATTTTATCTTGATGAAAAGCGGGACTTTTTATCATTTTAAGTAAAAAAGTGCTATTCTTTCGCCAAAACCCTGATGTTTTTTTTAATGAGGGTTTAATCATTACCATTTATTTGAGTTAAAAATAAATCTTTCAATGGTGATAAATATCAATATAAAATATGTTTTCATCGAAAAACTTCACAATATTTTAACGTTATTTTTTTTATTTATCATATGTAAGTCTTCAGAATCTAACGTAAAGTTATAAAAAAATATTCCTCACAGAACGTAGAATAATAGGTGTAAAATGGGACTATACACGTCCTGATCGGGACTCTTTATTTTTAGGTAAAAATAGGGACGTCCCGCCAAAATCGGGACATCTGGCAACACTGCACTCAGCACACTAGTTGCGAATGAAATGTAGCCTTATATATAGGCAAAAATAATAGTTATTATTGAAATAGGTGGATGGTGAATCAGTAGTCTTGTTCATTTAAAAAACTTAGTTAAGAGTTTAAAAAAATGTATGATGAAGATATGAAAATATTTTGTGATAGTAATATTACTTTTACATCAATCAATCAGTGGATATTTTATAACAGCATTTTCGAGACATTGCGTGTTAAGTGGTGGAACTCAACGCCACGCTCTTGTTACCAGAGCGATGTAATGAAAACAATACATTATCCCGAGTAAGAATCGATTTTGACCATCACGTTTACACTGTGCCGCAACTTTAAAATCTACATATATGTTATAATATTAAATATGTATGTATAATAAAATTAATTAATTTGAAGCCGGTCGTGGCGCAGCGGCACAAAGTGTGACTGTAAAACCGACTGACTGGTTGTGGGTTCAATCCCCACTCGAGGAGATGAAATATTTACTTAAATTTATATTTCCATTTTTTCACTCTGGCGTCGAGGACAAGCGCAGTATCAATGCCTCCGGAATGCGGCAGAAAGTGTGGGGAACAGAGTGTGTTTCCCTAAGTTTCCTCTGCCTACCCTGCTGTGTGCGGGATACTGCGTGAAGCTGATTTTTATTAATAAAATTAATTATGTCATTACTTTTTGTCACTTTAAGCAACTTATATATAATTTTGTCATTTAACCCGAATCGTTAAATTTGAATAGTGCTCTAAAGTGTTGTAATTCGCAACGATCTCGCCGGCAATCGAGAACTTACTACAAATTGTTTTATTAATTAAGCCTCCTGTAATGGGTAACTAATACCGATTTTCGATAGATGTAATTAATTAAATTAACTAATTTAATTTTGTTACTATAGTTTCGTGTTTTAGTTCATTATTTTGTAGTCGACGCCATTGATGCGAGTTACGATGATGAATGTTTCATCTTTTTTGAGCTTCCTGGAAAAATGGATAAGGAACCTGGAAATTTTGTGTTAAGATACTCCGATCACATTAAGATATAATACCTCTGTCCCCATTTTCCACTGAATTCTGTTGGCATTGCGTGTTGAGCAATGAACCTCAACGCCGTGCTTTGTTGCGTCACCAGAGCGAAAAAATGAAAATATTAAATATTTCACTTCTCTGAGTGCAAATCGAACACCCATCCGTCGCATTTACAATCACAAGCTTGTGGCGGTACAACGGCCACGTATACGTAAGCCACGACGGCTTCTCCAGCAAAAATTGGTAATTTGTCATATATAAATTTGCTTTTTTTTTCGTCTTTACGTAACAGAGGATATTTACTTTCTTCGTTACGTTCTTTACTACGTTCTTTCTGCCTACTAAAAATCCAATGTATAAATATTTACTATCTACCTACTTTAATTATTAAGCAAACCTATTATAATTAAGCAAACGACACAAAGTTAAAATGGTTTATTAAAATAATATGATATTTTGTACCCCCATTAATCAGGACGCAGATTGGCGGCACAAGAGTTATTTTCAGAGCTCAGTGCTGTCGTACACTGATGACTTATATATATATATATATATATATATATATATATACCAGTAG
>DVQM01002419.1:0-10126 GCA_018231645.1 Heliconius ricini | reverse complement strand
TATATATATATATATATATATAAAAGTCTTTTGATACTTAAAAACATAAATCTTAAATATTTAAAATATATAAGATCAAGAAACGTTAAATAGACAACTTTTATATCATAGCAGAACTGGAAAAAATCTTTATTCAAAGAAAAAATATGATTTGTCGTAACTATCAAATTAATATTTTAAAACTTCTTATAGATCATTAATTTATGATAATATAACTTTAATTGTTTTTTCTATATTTGTTCTACACATTGGGCAATCTTCTAAATCCTTTTTAGAACAAGATAGGCAGCAGCACATATGACCACATGGTACAAAAACTACTTCAGACTTGGTTTCCATACAAATAACACATTCACCCTCTGTATTCAACTCATCTCTTTCATCAATATTTAGAACACCAGAATAGTTTTTCTCGTTCAATTCCACAGGTGGGGCAGTAGGACTTAAAACTTTTATATTTTGAAGCTCATCAATCTCCAAATTTTGACTCTTTGTCTTAACATATAGTTTTAATGCTCTCAAGATACCCTCTCTGTCTGAGCTCAAAGATACACCAGCTTCTTTTAAATTTTCTTGAGTAATATTTAGTAGTGACTGACCTGAAAACAAATACTTCACTAAAAAAGGGAGGCAGTGAATGACTTCTTCTTGTAAAAGGTAATTAGCAAACACAGGATCAAGTTTTCTAATATCAAACAGAGATTTTGGAACAGAATCTAGAAGTTTTTGATAACTTTTAATCCAAAAATCACTAGATTGTTTGGCTTCATCCTCAGCTTCTTTTAAAGTGTCAATCAATTGTTTTCTTCTCTTAGATTGTTGATCCAATAGGTCATTTAGCAAATCCACTAACTTTAACCTTTGGTGTAGAAGCTCATTAAAATTGAAAGCAATTTGCATCTTTTTCTTTTCCTGCTCTATTATACTGAGTCTTGCCAAATGTGTAGAAATTAAGGATATTTCTTGATTGAGACTCCAACTTTTTGCATCAACTTGATCTAGTAATGATGCAACAATAGCTCTTTGGATGTCTTGATCTTCTACAAGTTGTTGGACAAGAACTGAATGAGATTCATCTTTGGCATTTAAATGTTTAGCTAATTTTAATTCCCCTTCTAAATGTTGAGAAAGTAAAGTTTGTTTAATATTATTTAAATCATCTCTATAATTATTCTTGTGCAGCTGCATAGAATAGTTATTTTCTAGTAACTTTTCCATTGCACATAATATATCAGCCTTTTTCACATTATCATAATTTTGTCTGGTAATCTCAAGTAAGCGATTATGTTCCGCTTGCTCATAAGCAAGCTGCTGTTGTATAACTTCTGGTTCCAATCTATCATTTTGAATGAAATTCTTTACTAAGCATTCAATTTCTTCCTCCTCTTGTTGTATTAATTTCATCATTTTCTGTCTTTCAATATCACGGTTTTCTTGTAACTTAGCTATTTCAGTGTCAAGTGTTTGTTGCTCCTGCAAAAATTTAGATAAAAACTTTTCCCTTTGTTTTTGATTAGCTTTATGTAATTTATTTTCCTGCTCTATCATAGAAGCTTCTTGTTCTTCCCATGTTACACCTGCAAGTCTCCCGAAAATATTGTAATTTGTATTGGGAGCTTGTGAAGGGGATATATTAGAATCAATTAAAATTGGCTGTTTATAATCTACATTCATTTTTGAACATAAGTATTTCATTATTTCTTGTGTCCCTTTAGCAGAAATTTCCGACGGAGGAAAGATAAAGTTTTCACCATCTAATTCCAACGATATTAAATTAGTAGCTAAGCATAATTCTAAGCAAAGTTTATTTAAATCTTTGTTTTCTTTAAGCTTTAAGTATGTTAATGATTTTAGTTTACCCAAAACTGGATTCAAAAGTTTTATTTTATTCTTTGACACATCTAAAATTTTTAATGATTCTAAAAATTTTATTTCATCTGGTAGAAATTCAAGACAGTTATTATGAAGATAGAGTTCTGTCAGGTTTGTTAAGTATTTTATAGTATCAGGAATGCGATAAAATTTATTGCTACTTAAATTTAAAATTTTAATAAGTCTAAGATCAGACAACTGTCCTCCTTCTTCCAGTGACTGTAGGCAGTTGTTCTGTAGATATAAGTTATCCTTTCTAAACACTTTACAAATAGAATAAATTCCAGAAGGCACTCGCCGAAGTTGACAGTCTGACAAATCAAAATCTGGTTCCGGAGATTCTCGAGCAAGATATAATTTTCTTTCTAGTTTCGCTCGGACATCCTGAGAATTATTAGAATGTCTACCGAACAGAGACATTGTGCGTTGCAATCCTGATAAAGCACAACCCATTAAATATTGAGTAAAAAATAATCACAGTATTAATAATTTTAAATCACTTCAATTTTAGTTTAGATGTCACCGTTTTGAAATAATCATTGCGAATAAATTTACTGTTATCTCTTTTTCATGGTCACATAAAATTTTACATTAATCACATAATCGCTACCTCAATTTAAAAACAACATTGATGCACATCTACCTATCCATTGTCATATTGTGTTTCTGTCAAAAGCAATGTCAAAGCGTTACAGATATATTCAATTTAGTAAGAGTTTAAATACCATAGGTAACTAATTTTGTTGGGACCATAAACTTTATATTAAAAATGCTTATCATAATTTTATTTTCATCTTAGAATAATTGAGAAGTTATTATTACAGACAAGACAAGGCAGTGGAGGACTATTTAATTATATAAAGCGTAGTAGTTTTATATCCTTTTTATTTACAAAAAAACATCTTACTACAAAACATTGTAAATAGATTAACAAAAGTTGTACAATTTGTGTAATTATAGAATATAAATGTTACCAATAATTTCTATAGTTCAGTCCAGTTCTATAGTTCTCAGTTCTAAACAATACCTAGGCAATATATAAAATACTTTGGACATCCATCAAACGTATGAAATGCTATGAATATTATTGCTCTTTACATACTTTATCTAGGTAAGGTTTATATTTTTTTACTTTTTTAAACTTAAAGAAAATCCTTCTTATAAAACATATAACATCTTTTACATTTTTACTTTACGTTTAGTTTCTTATGTTTTCTAAAAAGTTTTAAGTTTAAGTACCCGCTGTTACACCAATGTGTAAAGTAACAAAATTTTATTCTATATTGTCATCATCGATTTTTAAGTGCAAGTCAGGTTAGTTAATTTTAACTTTAAAAGTTAATCTGCACTTAAAAATTGCACAATTGCAAAACTGCAGTTTGGTTCGTAGATAAGTATTTACTTATCTATGCGGGATACAGCGAGAAGATCATTTGATCTTCTCACTGTATCCCGCGCACAGCAGGGTAATTCCCTCTGGGAATTAAGCCAATCATTTTGCCCACTTTCCGCCGAAGTCTGAGTGGCGGAACCCGCTATACCTCAACGCCAGAGCGAAGAAATAAAAATATAAATTTAAATAAATATTTTTTTATTTCCGTTCATTTCCGCGAGTAGGGATTGAATCTTCACAATCAGTCGGGTTACAGACACATTTTTGTGTCACTGGCCTAACTACAGTTTGGTTCATAGATAAGTAAGTACTAATAAAAATTTGCATACGGGAAACCGCACATCACCTCCTTCTTTGTTCTCATTTTTTACATACATTACTGCCAGCGTATTCGGTATGTACATATAGATTACATACGCAAAATATAAAAAAATATATTTCATATATTATCTACACGTTCTAACTTAAATCCTCTATAACATATATAACGACTGCATCTCGACAAAACAGTATAGAATACCGTATTATGCAGATTGGCGGTAACATAAATAATAACTTAAAAATAAATCTGAAAAATATTACATAACTTGAAGACTGGCAATTCACACATTTTGTGAAGAGAACCTAATGAGATATTACTCCAATTTAAAACCGAGACATTTTGTGAGTGTCTCAATCCAATGTCTTTCTTTGTCAAACCATATAAATTGACTATGGGTGTTTTATGTTTATTTGTTATTATTAACAATATGTTAATCTTAATAAAGGTTTGAAAAATACAATTCTAAAAGTATAAATATAAAAACTATTTACTAGATTTTATCTATGTATAATGAAATGAAGGGGAGTTTGCATCTCTATAAATTTGCTTAAATGCATCACTACTGAACCATTTTCCATTTCTTGGTATGTGTTCATCAAAAAAGGAAGTATGCTTAGGAAAGTTGTAGTTATAAAAAAAATCTTTATAACTTTGGGGACTTTCCGCATCTTCAATGGAATAATGTTTAAAATTATATAATTCTATATTATCATCATCACTCTGTGACTGCTGAGTGCTTTTATGTGGTTCTTTTTTATGCGATATTGTAAAAATCTCTTCTTTTAAATCGTCATTAAAATTGTCTGATACAACTTCTGCATTCTGCTTCTTATTGTGTACGATTAGTAAACCCTGATTTTTATTATCTATTTGTTGAGGTAATTTTGGTAAAGTAAAAGGAATATATTCTTTTATATTGCTTTTATCAAGTAATTCGTCATTATTAATAATTATTTCTTCTCCAATTCCAGTTCCTTGAATAAGAGTTTGATGAGGTCTCTGTCTCGCTTTACTAAAATGATCAAACACAGTAAATTGAGGTAAGTCTTGGAATTGATTCGCTTCAACCTTTGGCAATTTTATAATCACAGTTTTACCTTTTTGGTATCCTAAGCCATGGCCTTCAAAAGGCTTATTTTTTACTTTTTTCTTGGATATCTTTTCCATTGAATCATTACTATCCGCTGGGAGATCTGAATCTACGTCACAATACATTTTGTTGAGTTTCTCAGTGTCTTTATCGGATAAACCAATTCTTTGACCGATTTGGGCCCCAAGCTAAAAACAATACAAGAATATATTATTTGTTGAAAAACCATAACACAAATATACGGAAATCATATTGATTGTAAAAAAAATTGAGCATTCACCTGTTTAGGCACCAGTGTATCTTGCCCATTTATAGAGAAAGCTTTTCGGCTATAATGAAGTACACTGTCATAGTCGTAGCCAACGCCAAAGTCCGAAACCGAAAATGAATTGTATTTTCGAAAATTATGTCTTGCATCTGGAAAGTACATTAACAGTAATTAGTCAACTTGTTGAAAATAAGCGCATCACATGGGAATCACGCAGGAATTGGATGGCCTGTGCCCACTCCAGAAGAATCTAGTGTCTACCACAGAAATTTTACTAACAAAAAAACAACATTAAGAATTAAAAGAAATCCTTTAGTGAACATATCTGTCCATCCAGGCCCCTCAGAAAATATCTCTAGACCTCCCCACGGTGCATTATCAAATAAAACTTCAGTTTTTATTTTGTCGTAGATAAAAAAATCGTAATTCGATACATAATGCTTTGACTTACTTTTGACGATATTAGGCCATAATACGTCAATATAATCGTCTCGGTCGTGACTACTCTGCATATGGTAAAATCCTAAAGTGTGCAACATTTCATGTACAACAGTTCCATGGCGAAAGCAGCCACGTCCCGCTGGATGGCGACTAGATAAATTCAAAATCTGATAACCTCCTTGGTATCCTACTTGTGAAAAACATCCTCTTCTGCTTCCCTAAATATCAGAATAATATTAAGATATAATAATATTTCAAATATAAAATTCTCGAAAAATATGTATTTAAATATATTTTTTTATGGACATTTTTTTAAAGTGTTGTTCCAGACTTAGGAAAGAAAAATACTTTTTGCCTTTAGAAACCGTAGGTCAGTTGGACAGTTTCCAAGAGGCACGGGTTCAAATCCCGCTACTTTCAAATTTTTATATGTTTTCTAAAAAGTATATTTTTATTATTTTATATAGGCTTCACGCTGTACCTGTCCTGTACATAGCAGGGTACGCAGAAGAAAAATGGGAACCTAAAGTTAAGACACTTCATTACATTTTACATTCCATTTTCACACCGTTAAGACACTTCGGTTCTTGTGTCGCCGACACGTATTAGTTTCGTTTCCCCGAGTGGGAATAAAACTCACAACCTTCACGTTTACATTAAAAAAAATCATAAAACACCTGTATAACGACTGCATCTCGATCTCCTTTTTTATAAGGGGTAAACTTCACACAAGAAGCGCGAGCTAAATCATCTATACCGTTCTGGATTGCCTGCATTTGATCACTTGCTGGAAATAGATTAAGAAATTTATACAAACAAAAGAAAATCAATATAAAACAAAATAAAATAAAATGAAATAAAATAATTGCTTCTTATTATAGTAATATAACAATACGTCTGTTTGTCAACAGAGTCGTATTGACGACATTAGCGCGGTAAAGTGTTCCTATTATGAGAGTGACATAAAAATATATTTACACAGGGAGCTCTAACAAATTAAAACTGGTTGCTAAAATACAGCTAAAACGATTTCTAAAAAGTGAAATCTCTTTTTGCGCCTTTTTTTAGTGCGAATTTGAATTATTCAATATAGAGATAGAAATTACTCACAGAAATGTTCTACTTGTATATAATATATTACTTCGTTGTTTGGCCAACGTTTTGTTGTATCGGCGATTCCGTTTCGAGCGAGTCCCTCTGCTACACTAGCCACTATCATGCGTCGTTGCCGTTCATTTAGCACCAGATCACCCTCAAATTTGCCACTTTCCTCCCAAGCGTGGTCGGATATTGGCGCATCATCGTCGAAACCACTCGGAATGTTACCTTATGAGAGTACTTGGTTTTATTTAAATATAAAAATTAAAATAATATAGCCAATTGTGGCGCAGTGGCATAAAGTGTGACTGTAAAACCGACTAGTTATGGATTCGATCCCAGTCGAGGAGATGAAATATTTACTTAAATTTATATTTCCATTTCTTTGCTCTGGTGTCGAGGCAAAGCGCGGCGTTGAGTTCTGCCAATCAATACGCGACGCCTCCAGAATTCGGCACAAAGTGGGGAACGGAGTGTCTTAAAACTAGGTTCCCTCTGCCTAACCGTCTGTGCGCGAGATACAGCGTGAAGCTGATTTTTTTTAAATAATATATTTTATCATTTACCTTTGTTCTGTTGCAAAAAATTATAATTTGAGTAATGATTTGTAAATTAGGATATATCACTTGTGACATTGAACATTACAATTGCACGTCATATTTAAATGCAAAAAATAATAAGAAAGCACACTAAGATCGCTGGTTATTAAATGTACCTTATATATTATGTTTTAAGATTTTAGTATAAGTAAAAAAAATGGATTAAAAAAAGATGTATAATAAAATGCCTCACTTTTAACGCTCTGATCCAACCGCGAAGTTTCGTGTAAGAAATTGCTAAAATCTTCCAATTCCGTTTGTGACATCGCCCAGCACTCAACAAAACACATAAGATACAAACAAAGAAGAACGACCCACTTCATAATTAAAACCTCAATAAACTAAAAAGTGAAAATGGAAAATAAACACATTAGTATTGTCCTCTCATAGGCGATGGCGTACACTAGGCGAAAAAGTATGTCACGTTAACGGTTCAACCACATTGTTTCCAGTAGAAAGAGAACTTGCGAATTTAGATATTTTTTTTGTATCACATTACAAAGTTTTTATCGAACAAAACCCACCGAGGCGGGTCGGGAATTAATATAGTGTTAGATACGACCATTTCACAAGGTGTTGGTGTTGCTACTGTTGTGAATGTTGCGACAGTCCGGTCCGCGGCGAGCGCCACCGGTGCAAGAGTCAATTGCTAAATTTACTGGTCGACTTGGTCCACCATTGAACTGAACCTTGGGTACAGTGCTGGTATTGTTACACCCTTATTTTACAATGTTTAACCTTATACGAATATGAAATACCGAACATTTATATATTAATATTTATTAATATACTATTTATATATATTTTTTTTTATTACAACGTATTGTTAACTTTCATAAGCTGTGTGCTCTTTATGGAAAATGAAAGTTTTGATGAGAAATACAAGATATTATCCACATATATAGAATATTTAAATTTAAAAGAAATAAACAAATGGTGAATGAGAGAAGGGTAAGTTGAGTTAGTAGTGGCGCAGCGTCATAAAGTGTGACTGTCAATGCCAAATATTATGAGTTCGATTAAAACTCGTAGAAATGAAACATTTATTTTTTTTATTTCTGCGCTCTGGTCTCGAGGCAAAGCGCTGCGTTGAGTTCCGCTGCTCAAAACGCAATGTCTCCGAAATTTTGTAGAAAATAGAAACGAAATGTCTTAACTCTAGGTTCCCTCTGCCTCAACCTGCTTTCCGCGATATAGCGTAAAGATGAAAAAAATGACTAATAAATAGACGTTTAATATTATGAGACAACAGTAGGTATGCAGATTCTTTAAAAACATGAATACTTCTATTAAATTTGAGTCACATGAGAAATATACTTACACAGGTAAATAAGATAAAATTTATTTAACTTCGTTACGCTTTCACTAAAATTGGCAATGAAAAAAATGAACACAAGCTCAAGCACAATACCTTCGAAACTAGCAGATGATTGCAAAACCGTATTATATTGTTAGAACTCACCTTGATTAAATAGAATAGCTTGAATTTTATTTTGCAGGTAGTTTTTATAACGTTTTCTGTCTAACGATCCTGAATCTTAAATGCAATTTTTCTATCTTATATAAATTACACTATTTAAGTACTTAGTTTTATTTGAAAAGGGCTTTCGCTACTAATATTATAAAAAAAGCCATAACGTTTCGTTTTCAATGAAAACATAAATGATGATGGAAATAAAACACAAAGTGCGGCGTTGAATTCTGCCACTCAACACGCAATGCCTCCAGAATTCAGCAGGAAGTGGGGAACGGAGTGTCTTAACACTAAGTTCCCCCTGCCTACTCTGCTGTGTGCGGGATACACCGGCATAGGCAGGCGTGATAAAAAAATATATTTTTACTATATTTATATTAATATTATTATATTCATGTATATTTCAATATTAATACTATTATTACATCCACTAATATAATCAATAAAGTGTTGTTTCGCCTGTATAAATCGCAAGAGCACTCCGGGACGGGTAATGTCAAACATCTCTAGATCGCTGACAAATGAGTCTTCATATGGCGAAAAAACTTTAACTTAACCTTATTTACAGTATAATAGATTCAACCTTGAAATTTGAGATAAGTCGTCCCTTTGACCAATTTAAACGTCTGCCTACAATAAATTAAAAAAAAACATTTAATTATGTTTAATATTTTAAAAATATTAGAAAAAAACAGTATTCTAGAGAGGGGGAGCAGGGCAGAGAGAGTGAATTTATTTCCGCCGAATTTATCAAGGCATTGCATGTCGAGTGACGGAAGTCTACGACGAGCTTTTGCATTGGAGAGCGTAGAAACAAAATTATACATAAATAATAATTCAGTGCCCCGAGTAGAGATAGAACCCACTACACACACCCCTGTGCCCCTGTACCACGACGGCCTCAATAAAGATACTGTCGAAATGTAAATTTAATAAAGAATACTAAATTAATCTGTTGTTAATGTTAGGTAACTTTCAATTTTGGGCACAATCGTGTCTCCGCCATTTCTACTAAAAGCTTCACGGCCGTAGTGCATGCAACTGTTATAGTCGTAGCTGGTCACGAGATCTATGCCTCTTGGTGTATTATTTTATAAGAAACTAAATAATTTATCTAGCGATTAATATAAATAATATTTAATAGATATATTTTTATTCTATATGTTTTCACTTTAATTGAATCTACTAAAATATAAAGCGCCACGTAGTATTCCATAAACAGCAGGCTAGGAGTGGCAAAATTCAACGCCGTGCTTTGCCTCGACACCAGAGCGAAGAAATGGATATAGAAATTTAAATAAATATTTAATCTTCTCGATAGGGGATGGGACCCACAACCAGTCGATTTTACAGTCACACTTTTTGCTCCTGCGCCAGGACTGGCCTGAAACCGAAATAAAGAAAAGAATAAGTTGTAAAAGCGAAACATTAACAATTACATACTAAAATGCTCATATACGATAATATAAGGGATTTCTTTGCTAGGCCAGTAAATAATGATTGATTTTTTTTTATTTATAGCTTCACGCTATATCCCGCACACAGCAGGGTAGACAGAGGGAACCTAGT
>DVQM01002418.1:0-10127 GCA_018231645.1 Heliconius ricini | reverse complement strand
GCCCGCGCCGTATCCCTCGCGCAGGGCACGCGTCGCCGTGCGCACTGTTGCACGCACCTGCACGAAACCAATCGAGTTTAAAGTCACAGTGTATTGGGCCGTAGTCTATTCGTACCATAAAATAGCGCTGCTCTTTGGTTACTATCTTATGATAAGCTAATATAATGAGAAAATGAAATGTATAATGAGAATTTAATCTGGATACACTCGGTTTAATAATACAATAATAAAAATATAACAGACAAAGCAGCTACTCAACATACAATTAAAAAATGGGGCAGTACCGGTTGTCTTAACAATAGTTTCCTTCAGCCCACTTTTGAGACTGCAAGAAAAAGTATAAAGCCGAAAAAAATGTGTACCGTGTCCGGTGTCAGCATGTCCACGCAGTCAGCCATGTCAGGCGCCAAAAAGCGTCCCGCAGTGCGGTCCACATACACAAAATGGATAAGACCAGGAAACTCCTCTACATACTTGTGTGTTAGTGAACCTGTGTCCGTCGATACTGTAAGATTGCACTAAGGAATCATCGTAAATGCATATAGTTTTATAATCATATAATTAATATAAGATTTTATTTGCTTGAAGTTGTTTCCCGAACGTAGCATAGGAAGCCTAGTGTTAAAGCACTCCGTTATCCACGCCATTTTTTGAGACAAGCGTTAAGAGGCGAAATTCAACGCCGCAAAGGTTTGGTAAGAAGAATAGGCGTATTCTTCTTACCGAGGAAGTCAAAATAGTTTATTCCTCCGAATGGGAATCTAACCCATAACCTATGCGTCACGATGATGATAAAAACTCTGATGTGGAGCAGAAACCTGAAAAGCGGACACGAAGCGAACGAAGAAGAGTTAGTTTTCGAAACTACTATCGCCCTTAACCAGGTTTCTGGGCGGGAGTACTGTAGTGAATATTATCTTGTAATAAAATTAACTAATTATTAATAATAATGATACACACAAATACTACACTATATTCTATTTGCTAATTTTAAAAAAAATAAACTGTTAATATTTATATTTATCAAAATCATCCGCAGGCAGCGCATTCGCTTGGTAAACTTGTTTCGAGTTTTTTTGCTGTGCGTGACGTAGTCTGCTTGCTAGTATGGCTACGGGTAAAGAGTCGGTTACTTTCGCTTGCGACGTTCACTTGCTTAGCTATTGTGATCTTTGTTTACACTCAATTTTAAGTTTTCTTCTAGTCTCTTTTCGCGTATGTTGTGTGTTAAATAAATTTGGACAATTTTTCCACAAAATTTTGGAACTTTAATTTTACTCCGTAATTAAAAATATAAAATATTTTAAATAGCATATATCACAAAAACCGCTATAGTCCCAACATATAAGTTAAATATAAAAAACCATGTTGAAAAGGATATGATCCCAAGCTGAAATATCGCATCGCCTTCATACATAGAAATTGTATATGGGGCGCGAGTAGATTCTTTAAATCTTTTGCCGGGTGTTCCAATTTCAAACTCGGTATATCGGGTTTGAGTTGTTCAATAACTGCTTCCAAGGCTGTATGCATAGCGGTCGCTGCCGTTTCCGGTGTCAATGGCGTAGTTGTTGTACACGACTTCCGGAGTTCCAACATACGGCTTGTTACGCGCGCGCACAGTGTAGAGTTAGCCTTACTTTTGCGAAGTGCTTCTGATGTCTGAAATTTGTAATCATTAATTTTTAGATTTACATTTAGCAAATTATTCCAGTATTAATTTGAATATAATAAGACGAGCGGCGTCACGTTCTATTTATTTTAATCGACTGATTGTCACTAAACAAATTATAAATTTCAAAACATTTATAAATTTTAAAAACTTACTATCAAATGAGCGACTTTTATTTGTTAAATTTGTATAATATTTAAAGTCAACGTATTTGTCCATTTGTTATATCAATGTATCATTAATTATTACATATAATTTAATTACTAATAATTATAATTGCGTGTTGCGTAGCAGAACTCAACGCCGCCTCTTTGACTCGACACTAGAGCGAAGAAATGAAAATATAAATTTAAGTAAATATTTCAGTTTCTCGAGTGGGAATCGAGCCCACAAACAGTCATGTTTACAGTCACACATTTACTCATAATTTACACATAAATTTACTCAAATTATAAATTAAAACTTAAAAAAGTATCATTACCATTTTGTATAATTAAATTGTAATATTAGTAATAACATACTTTCTTAATGTACTAAAATAACTATATGATATTAAATAGGAATTTTCCATGTAGTGATGCAAGTGCTGTTTAAAAGAAAGCGGCGAAAACTAATGCCCCGCTTTGTTAACTTAGACCTAGATTTTTATAAGGGAAAATTGGTTGGTAATTATATTATGGTTATCTATATTGCAATACACTTAAAATCGTAATTTACATCTTATGGGATAATATCCACATCTTTATATGAAAGTCCCATAGAAATCGGTCGGTTTGTCAGACAAACAGAAACACATACAAAGAAACATTTTAAAATTGTGTTTATGTTCCAATATCAAGTAAATATGTATGCATATGCCATTGAAAAAACACGATTATTTTAAAATCAAAGACTTCAATTTTATTTTTAAGTATAGATGTCTAGATAAATAACCACACTGTTCCTAGAATATATTGTACGCCTACAACAATCATTTGGATTCAGGAAAGATCATACGAATTAAGAAGCTTCTATAAACATAAATATATTAAATATTCATGAATAATATGTAAATAAAACTAAAACGTCTTACTTTTTTTAACGAAGCTTCCAAAGAATCCAGCGTAACTGGTAGAGCTTCCAAATTACGTTGTAGCAACAATCTTCTGAGGTTCGATAAAATCTGACTAGACATATGCACCGAAATACCTATGTCTCTGCAAAATATATAAATTCAGCAATTGAAATAAATTAATAAACTCGTATTATTAGTTAGCAATAAGAGTTTATAAATTTATTTCTTGATAATATTATATAAATATATAGAAAATTGGAAATGTATTTATAGTTCAAAATTATGGCAAATAAACCCAAACTAATGTTTGGGCTATAATAAATTAAGGGTTCAAAATTAAAAAAAGTTTTATAAGCTTTTTTAGGTTTTAATAAAAAGGTTCCTATGGAGTACTATTTTCATATCTAGGCTGGTGCACCCCAATATCAGCTTGACCGTTTAATCGCATACAATGTAGAGCATGAAATGATCTGTGAAAGACAATATTCACTGTGCGTTCTCTACCGCATATATGTGGACTGTTCTTGAGAACTGGTATTATATTAACTGCCGCCGAATTTTGTAACTACACAATACGTCAAAATCAACTCAAACTCAAATACCGTCCTGTGGGTGGCGGTGATCAATTAGTTCAATTTATCTAATTAAATTTATATATTATACACACATATTACGCATAAAATAGGATATAACACAAATAAAAAATTACAACATAATATACTCTTTATTATTTCCAAAAAAACAAATTACCTTAATTCCATATCAACAAGTACTGCAAATATAACACGTGGCGCGACCTCCGCCACGTGTATAGAATGCGGCGCGCACGGCGCTGTGGCGGCGCCCGCGCATAGATTCACTATCGCGCTGTTTTGTTCTGACAACCCTGAATTTGTATATGCATTCTTATTAGATTTACAGCTCTAATTTTGTATTTAGCTCAAGTTAGTTTTTTTTAACATTTCATTACTGCGTTGTTTTGTTATGACAACCTTAAATGTTAATACAATATTTGAGTTGCTTACAAAATTATATATTTTGTTCTGACAACTATAGTTGGCTTTTTTATTTGACACTTCACTACCGCGCTCCTTTGTTTCGATGTTCATGAATTTGTATTATACAATTATATATTCAATTTATATATTGGTACCTTACATTTAATATTGGCGTTTTGTCGCACAGGACACTTTAATCACAAATTTCTCCCCTTCTATTTTTTCTTCCTTTTTTTTCGTCACTCAGTCTACAAAATGGAAAACTTGAAGTATAGCTTTATTTACGACTACGAGTTCCACCGCAGTTGCAGTGCTACGGCAACGGCTCGGATTGTTAATGACGTGACCCAAGTTGATAGTGAAGGCTATTGTGGAAGGGAATCTTTCGCAAACTACGTCCGAGTTTGCTGCGGGCTGCGGTGTTATTGATAATACTGTTACAATCCACTTGAAGCAAATTGGGAAGATTAAAAAACTTAAAAGGTACCTCAGGAATTGAGTGAAGCAAATCGGCAAACGCGCATCCACAGTTGCGTTGCATTACTTAACCGGTACACTAATGAAGAGTTTTAAATACGAATGAACCTGTGATGAAAAGTGACTTTTCTACAAAAACGGAAGCGATCATCGCAATGGCTGGACCCTGGCAAACCAGCCAAATCCTGCACCAAGCGAAAATTGACCAAAAAAAGTAACTTGTGCATTTGGTGGACTATGCCCGTTTATGTCAGACATCTATGGTCAGCAATTGCAAACAATAATGGAAAAACAGCTAGCTGCTAAGCAACCGAGAAGAGCTTCAATAGGAATGCCTAAGACATCCACCCTGGACCTTGCCTACAACAGATTACCATTTTTTTCGAAATTTGGTTAACTCCTTACGAAGAAAAAAATGCGACTCTGATGAGGCAAATAAGATTTTATTGATTCCGTTCAAAAGTTTGTGTTGCTTGAAAAATATACTTTGCTTTGCTTCTAATTCTAGTTTTTTTTTAACTACACTGATTGGATAAGCTTAGAAGTTAATTCAAAATTAAAATAAAATTAAATGAGCTTCACGCTGTATACCGCACACATCAGAGTAGCCAGAGAGAACCTAGTGTTAAGACTCTCCCTTTCCAACGAAATTTTCGACGCATGGGCTGAGGGACGGTAATCAATGCCGTGCACTTGCCTTGGTGCCAAACCGAAAAAATGGAAATAATAATAAGTAATCATTTATTCCCTCGAGTGAGGATCGAGCCCAAAACCATCGCGTTACAGTCAAACTTTTGTGCCCCTGCGCCCCGATGACCTCATTACAAAAATGTTTAGTTAGTGTAATTACATAGCTCACCATTCGCACAAATGTTCATGTTAAACTTTTTTTATATCTCCAAGATAAAGCGAAGAATTGTGGTCTGATAATCTTAATGTAGTTTCACACTTTACCCCCCGTGGGGTAGGCAGAGAGAACGGAGCGCAAGACGCTATGGTCTCTACATACCTCTTTCACCTCGTCCACTGACATCAACCTCTTCATACAGGCCCTCCGTAGGGCCCTAATGCTGTTTACGTGACCTTCCTTCACTATCTTTAATATTGTGTTTTCGAAGGTCAACTGAGGTCTCCCTCTACGTCCTCTTTTCCATCATAAATCTTTTTTGCCTTTCTTTCATCACTCATTTGTTTGATGTGCCCAAACCACCTGAGCATGTCCTTCTCCATTCTCATTGTGACATCCTCGCTAGTACCTGCCATTCGATTAGCTAAGCTGACTCAGCATTTCCTACAAATCTATCTCGTATCTTCCATGTCTACTGAAGATACTTCCCAAGTATAGCACTTCATTCACTTGTTCTCATATCTTAATATTTACACTGATCTTGCATTTCGCCCTTTCTTCATCTCTTTCAAAAACTACAACCTTTGGCTTATTTGTATTCAGGTTTTGACCATTACTCTTACACCTTTCTTTTAGAGTGGTGACCAATGCCCGCAATTCGCATTCTGATGATGCAATGAGCACTGCATCAGTATGTGTTGTTGAGTGTTATTACTTACATGGCAAATGTGAATTTTCACAATATGTAGCATCATCAGTTTCTTGCAATTCCCTCCAATACTCCTGAGCTGCAATGCATTGTATACTTAAAAGTATCAAATCTGGTGGCATCAGATCTTCACTTCCACGACTGAAAATCACAAAAATAAATACATAAGGTGCAGAATTTAATAGTTTTAAATTTGTTTTTGCTGTTTTTTTTATATTCAATAATCACTATGAATAATTTAAGTTAGAGGCCATCGTGGCGCAGCATACGGACTGTTAACAATATGGTTTACATACATTCTCTGAATGCATTATTTAATATCATCGCTCTGATATTAAGACAAGGCATGGCATTGATCATCCACCCCTTAACACGCAATGTGTCAAAAATTGGGCAGAAAGAAGGAAATAGAGTGTTTTAACGATTGGTTTCCTCTGCCTACTCTGTTGTATACGGGATACTGTGCAGAGACTAAAAAAAAATTATTATTATATTTATAAAATAGCAATATTCATACCTAGAATATAATGCCAAAACCTTATCTCCAACAAACAACATGAGATGATAGTGGGAATGTGAACACTTAATCTCTTTAGATATTGCTTTCAAAGCATTAAGTGCTGCAGCTGTTGCCCCACTCTCCCCTATGACTCCACTTGCACCAGGTATTGAGTCACCTTTGGTACGACTTTCTAACAAAATGGATAACCAATCTTGATAAACTCGTGAATGTAAACTGAAAGATATATTAAATAAAATACAATATATAACAGCTTATTTTTTGCACAGATAATATTTTTTAACAAAAAAACCAACTTTAACTGGATCACATAATCAGAACCTAACCAAATCCACTAAAAAATACCCTAAAATTGTATCCTTCCCAAAAAATAAAACATTAAAAAAATAAAAGCTTTTATAATCACACTTTGTGTATTTTTTATATTTCTATTTCTTTGCTCTGGCGTCAAAGTAATGTGCGGCATTGAGATCTGATACCCGATTTCCAATTGTCTTAACATTAGGTTCCCTCTGCCTACCCTGCTGTGCACGGGTACAGCTTGAAGCTGACTTATTTTCTTTATTTACTTATACGTAATACAAATTTAAGACTAATTTTCTTATGTACAACTTTCTCAGAAATGGACCAAATTATGTATAAAATGGAACTATAAGGTAAGGTAAGCACCAGCTTTAAAAAAACACCAAAATCTGTTCACCCAGTCAAAAGTTCTGAGGTAACAAATATAAACAAATACACTCAAATTAATGATAAATCCTCCTTTTACAGAAGTTAGTTAATAAAACTGAGGCCTGAGGTGTGACTGTAAATGAAGGGGTTAGAATTATTTAGTATTTCTTTGTAGAGAAAATGTGCAGCATTGAATTCTGCCAATCAAGATGCAATGTCTTTAAATTGGTGGCAGTTAACATTACATTATGTCTACCTACCCTGATATGCAGGAAAAACTGGTTGTGAAGCTATAGTAAAATGAAGAGGAGAAGAATTGATATTAAATGTAAGAATTAATTTTCACTAAGTATGGTTTTCTTCATAAATTGTAAATACAGAAGACAACACAATGAGATTGTCTCTCTGAGAAGTGATAGTACTCAACATGGAATAACACAACTTACAGGTTTATATTTTGGCCACAAATATGTTGTACAAGTGTTTTGCAATCAAGAAGTTCTCTGTGAGCATCATCAACATCTTCTTCACATATTATCATAAAGACATGGTCAAGCCACTGAAATTTATTATGTTTTTCTTAAAAATGGCATACGTCTGATATTTCAATTTTTAACATTCCACTAAACACATTTAATATATTATCATCATCTAAACACATTTAATAAATCATGTATTCAGCTACACCCCCTTAGTAAAATGGAAATAATAGGCAAATCTGACTGCAGGTTTAGTGGGTTTTAATGAAATCATTAACGTAATGTGATAGAGTACTAATTGTAACTAAGCTAAGTAGCATATGTTTTTAAATGAACATTTTCAGACTAACCTCATCAAAAACAATGGTTGTATCATCCTTACACTGCATAGAGGTATATGTATTGCTAAATTGGGCAGCCATCACTCTCTGAGAAGTTATAATAGGAGATAGTAGTTGAGACACATGATTAATATCACTTATATTACCATCTTTTTCCTTAAAAACAAAATAAAGTCTTATAAGAGTACAGTTTATACTTAGAGCATATTTAATTAATATGTCTAGTAAGTTATATATTTGTTAGTTAGTTATATATTGTTTAGTAGTTATATTCTTAATACTAAATAAGTTTATATTTTTATTAATATATTTCAAAAACTTACTTGACCATTAAATGATTTCATTCTGGATAAAAATGTTTCATCCCATTTTGAAAATATTAAATCATTAACACTATCAAATATTAAAACTGCTTTCATTTTCTTGAGTTGACGAAAATATTGTAAATACGGGCAATTGAAAAAAAAACCTGGTAATTTTGAATTTATGTACAATAACAAACAAAGTACGAATTTTTATTTTGATTTTCAATATCAATGATTTTTATAGAAAAACAAAACCACAGATAAATTAACAGCTAAACAGATTAGTTATAGTCACTAGAACACTAGGAATGTTCGCAACGGTTAGATGTTGTAAGCATATAGCAATATATTATTTTTAAATATCATAAATACTTGTTATTTTTACGTCATATGCTATATATTAGTGTTATATATGCGGTGTGTTATACTTTAATGTATTTAGCGGTGTGTGCGATTGTATAAATTAAACTAAAAGGAACGTCTATTTACACAGGTTATAGAGTTCTGGAGCGCATTGTAATTGTAAATTGTATTGCAAAATTTTATTAATTCAATTTTGTCAATCCGCGTTCCGAACAATGCATTGCAATAGAGCTTGAGAGCTTTAAAAATTAATAATAAAAAATCATATTTAGACTTTTGCAACTGTATTCAGTAGGTTAAAAGCACTTTAATCGCGAAAGTTAATTTATATAGGGTCCTCTCATTATAAAAAATAAAACTACAAATTATGACAATTTGGCATTGAACGTTTTTCTCTACAACTAGCCTGAGGACCTCATACACATCGATAGGCTCAAGAGTAATTCAAAGCTTGAAAATGCACATTCCACAGTATTGGAAGAAGTTAATTTACAATTTTAATATAATTAAAAGTAAACTATTCAGACCTAATGTAAATAAGTCGCAAATATTTATTTATTTATTTATTCATATAAAAATCTTAAAATATCATCTTCACATAATCCATATGTAGAAAAATTCAGTTTAAGATTATTTTTTTCTATCGAATAATGGTGAGGGATTTAGGTTTTGCGTTCAAAATCAATATAAAATCGCTCATCGACAAAATTAAAATTTTGGCGGTAAACCGGCCCCCCAAATTTTAATTCGGGATACCATCGCAGACTCTGACATCATTTGGAGACGACTTGCTCAAAACTTCAAAAGTTTTATGCACCTAACAATAGCTCTCAAGGCTATGAGCCTAATTTTGGTTCACCTCAAGGTTACAGGTTCCTACCTGCGGCGCACTTCAAGGTTATAAACCGCATTTCGGTAAAATGTCACAACAAGAAAGACTTGCATTTAACCAAACAAAACTAAACCACTTTCAATTTGGTGTACAACTCAGACAAAAGCCATTTGGCTCAGACGCCACAATTTAATGATGAAATTAAATTTTACACGGACAGTGAATATGATTGCTATAACTACGATCTACACCGACCGAACGATATGAACCTGAACAGTGTGACACTATCATCGAACAGTGTGACAGCGCATTCTGAAAAAGATTTGGACAGGAACGAATATCTGAAGCAAATATACTGATTTTTTGCAGGGAGTGGCCGAGAAGGGCGGAGTAGAGGAAGGGCCTTAAAAGGGCAGTGTAGAGGAAGGTCCTGTGACGAGTGAATATGTGGATGTGCCTGAGATAAGTGGAGTAGAGGCCTGTGGCAGGCATAGAGTTTCAGGAGTCGTTACCTGGTCGAGTGTTTCCTAACGAAAGTGTACTGAAGGAGGTGAAGGTCGCAGTTGAGAGGTTGGATCTGAGCCCCTTGCTCAGATAGTGTTTGGCAGTGCGAGATCGAGACGTGAGTCCGTCTCGTCTCGTGGAAGGTTCTGGATTCTGTCTGATATTGTGAGCCTTACCTCGGTCGGGTCGCAGTCAATGAATATAAGGGCGTCTTCCTTGATAGACAAAAGGAAGCGGCCTTGACATAAGAGTGACGAATCAGGCTCCTCTGGAGAGAGATACGAGAAAACGACGGCAGTCTGAGGCCAGTCGTGGCGCAGTGGCACAAAGTGTGACTGTAAAACCGATTGGTTG
>DVQM01002417.1:0-10128 GCA_018231645.1 Heliconius ricini | reverse complement strand
AACCAGTCGGTTTTACAGTCACACTTTGTGCCACTGCGCCACGACTGGCCTCGATAATAATGTATTATATTCAGAAGCTGACGCACAAAGTAATACATGCACAGTGTCACTTTTCTCCATATTTCCACAGCCGCAATTGGCTCCAATCCTTATAATCCAATAGAATAATGAAGATATTAAATGGATAATATCAAAGTTTAAACCGTTGTTCACATCGGCTGGAGCGCAGTCATTAATTTAATTAACGTACGACGCCACTCGCCCTGATGTGCTCTGCGAGACAGATAATCATACTAAATGACTTTTTGAACGCTCAATGCTTTTATTATCTGTGATCGATTTTTATTATCGTTTGTGTTCATAACTTTTTTATAAACACTTTTTAAATATTTTTTTTAATAGTTGTTCAATTAAATCTATTTTTTATTTGGTGAAACTTACGACTGAACTGTGGTAGGTATATGAATGAACGTTGATATTTCTGTAATCAATTGAAATTTAATTTTTTTAGCTGTATCTCGCATGTAACCCTACTACGGGCAGAAGGAGTCTAGTGTTAAGACAGGCATTGGGTGTTGAGTAGCGGCATTCAATGATGCGCTTTATCTTGACACCAGAGGAAAGAAATGAAAATATTAAATATCTCATTTCCTCGTGAGGAAATCAATCCGTCGCGATGACAGTTACACACTTACCACCACTGTGCTATGACTGGCCTCTAAGATAAATATACGAAATGAAATAAACGAACTCAAGCTCAAACTACTTACTTGCTATGAAAAACTTACCTACTAATGCTTAAAAAAATTGTATAGTATTTGGAGCAGCGCAAGGATAATCTGGGATCACCATTGACCATGTTTTATCATAAATTAGATAATAAACAATTAAATTATGCTAAAACCTCAAAAATACTTTTCAATATATTTAAAAAAAAAAACGAGAATTGCCGACGAAAGTTTGTGAAGCCAGCCAGGTTAGAGTTAAGTACAAAATATATACAGTGATAAATAAGTTTAAAGATTTAGGACACGAGGAGAATAATAACTTTGAAAGAGGTGAAAAAGGTGAAAGTGTCGTGACCGTAATTCTTGGCACTATTTGATCTGTTTCACTGATTGTCAAAGAGTTTGGCGACATTCAGATCCCAGTTCCAGTTTAGGTCCCGATCAAACAGTCTTAGTTACGTAAGGTTGATAAATTTCTGGAAGGTTATTTTTAAATATTGTAACCAAAATGTTTTTATTGTCATTTCATAAAAGATGCAAACAATTCATAAAATATGCGAAGTTTGTTCATTTTATATTTATCACCTTGTATAATGATGATGATGTCGTGGCGCAGATGCACAGAGTGTGAATGTAAACGCGGTTGGTTATGAGTTCGATCCTCACTCGAGGAAATGACATATTTATTAAAAAAAATACATTTCCATTTCTTCGCTCCGGCCTAGAAGCAAAGTGCAGCTTTGAGCTCGTCCAGAATTCCCTCTGCCTACCATGCTGTGTGCGGGATACAGCGTGAAGCTGATTTAATTTTTTAACCTTTTATTCAATACTAATAAAACAAAATCAAAGGAAATCGATAAGCTTTTCTATGTAAAAGTCCTTTAATACAAAAAAAGAGTACAACCTTAAATTATGTTGCATTACTTGTTTCGAACCTTATACCAATACAAAATACTAAGTTGTCAGTTACTATAAATATTAACGTCGTTGTTTTCAAGTCCTAAATCAACTAATTATAAATTTTCCACATAAATAATGCACTTTACGTACCAGAATTTGTGGACTAAATGAGACCATAGAGTATAGACAGTGGCTAAATTGAACGAAAACATTGAAGTTTCGTTTTCATTCATTTAATTAGCTGGAGTTTTAACGGCGCCGCCGTGTCGCTTCACAATTTAGTCGCCCATCCATTTAGATTTTTCACGACATTTTTTAGATTTCGATAACATTTCAATTGTTTTTTGTTTCGATATAGAATTCAGTTGAAAATATTTTTTTGAGCTTCTGTCACTGACGTGACGCAGTCATGGAGGATTTGTTTTTATAATAGAATGCAAAAATAATTGTTAACACTAAAAAAAATATTTAAATTCGTTATTT
Source organism: Heliconius ricini (assembly GCA_018231645.1). Lineage (NCBI taxonomy): Eukaryota > Metazoa > Arthropoda > Insecta > Lepidoptera > Nymphalidae > Heliconius > Heliconius ricini. Next base: position 8,017 of record DVQM01002417.1, on the reverse strand, counting down.
TGTATATAGATGTCTATATCTAAAATAACAAATTTAGTAGATATCATATGTAATAAAATATATACGTAAATAATATGAAATGAATTTCGTCAAATTATTTATTTAATTATTTTATGTACGTATGCGCAAAAATAAATTGCAAACAAGAACTAACTTTGTTAAATTTTTATTCCTGTTTATCCTAAACGAATTAAAAAAGAGCTATGAGTTGAATCCTATGAGAATTTAAGTGTGAACGAGTTTTCACCTAGTTACAGTTTTCAGATGAAATTTATAGTGGTCGCAATTTTAAATTAAATTTTATCGCTTGTTTCTAAGTGCTTTCTGTAAGTGCCTCTGATACTTTACGCTTGCTCTCGAGTGTGTATCTTAAATTACATGTATTATTGGAATGAATTAGAAAGTGAAAATTGAAATCTATTGTTTGTGTAGTTTTAACATTGATAAATTGAAATGTATAGTTTTTAACTTTATTAATGAATGCTTTTTGATGCAGACGCTGTTTATGTTATATGCTGGTTGTGAATTCAAAATTATAGGAAGTAGTAAAGGTTATATGTATATTTTAATTGGCAACTTTATGATCTTTCAGGATGCTATGAGAAATTATAAACTATTTGAAATATTATAGGACTAATTGGACAATTCTTTATTTTCTTTTTTCATTTACAAGTATAGGCAGAGGGAACCAGAGTATATAAAAGAGCAAGTAAATTAAAATAAATCATTCCCACGAGTGCCAAACCAAACCTAATCAAATTTCAAAATTTGTTAAATTTTAAACTATTTCATGCAAGTGAATTCAATTTATTGAGAATATTTCACATATTATATAATATATAATTTTAAAAAATAAATAAAAATTATTGATATTTTCGTAGCAGATATCTACGAAGAGCTTTTTAAAGCAGTTTTAAAAGAGATATTTTATTTATGTCTATGACAAAAAGTATTATGCTATATAGAAGGAAAAAAGAAGACAGTCACCTCACGGACTTCTAAAATTTTGCACCGTCAAAATAATATTACGCGTTATATATGATAATGATATTTTAGACAATTGGAATGCACTTATAGTATTAAATTGGTAGTGCCAATGTAACGTAATATAAGAAGTATTTGTTTTTATAAAAAAATTACTTATATTTTAATTTTGATGTTAATTCAATAAATCTAAGCTTCGCGATTTATCTCGTATAGCGTGGGAGGCAGAAAGATGCTCGTAACAAGACACTGAATTCTTTGCATTCCGTTTGTCTTCGAGATATTGCTTGTTGAATGGTGAAACTCAACGCCGCTCTTTGCACGCCACACCAGAGCAAAACATTAAAATAATTGGAATATAATCATAGTTCTTTGTGTAATATATGAATTCAGAAAAGTCAAAGAGGTGTATAAAATGCATAAGTTGTAAAATAAATGTAGCGGTACCACATGAATTTCTTTTTAGCATGTAATATGTAATGAATATTCTATAAGAAACCCGAAGCAATAGATAATGTAGAGTTTCACTACACTCGAGCGGAACGGGAACTTGGTGAAAAGATGAAAATATTTTGACCTCCAAGGCTCGGATGCTGAATATTTAAAAAGTCCACGGCTACAAAACGGAAATTCTTTTACTACCCTCATTTGATATTGAGATTGCTTCAAATACATTACAACGTTGATCGTATTATTTCTTACTAGTTTTCATAATATAAATAACTAGTTTTTACCTGCGGCTTCGCCCACATGGTGAAATTAATTACCTTAGTTACTAAGAGTAGGCAACGTGCTACGAAGGCTTTCTTATTTTTAACTGAACTTCCATTGTTTCTGCGTTCTTGTAGGTCGTAGCGTGATTGTATTATCCTTCTTCAACATATGAATGACCCAACACAAAATATATTTTTAATTAAAACAGCTATACAATCATTTATTTTTTGTATTACGTAATATTATATTATATTGTCATAATATTATAGATTATTTGTAAATAAATTCTTGACATACACTCATTCGTCTGTTACTTTCTCTTCATTAAAACATTAGGAGAAACATATCTATCTCAATCATAATGATATTTAGATCGAAAAAGTTTTGCTCTATTTTAAATAATCTAGTAATTCAATAATGAACCAAAACAATAGCGGCTTAGATATACCTATAACTTCCTTATTTTCCTCTTTGAAAAAAATGGAAATGCTTGTAATAATTTCATTATAAAAAGGTACGCAATAACTTCAATTACATAGAAAGGAAAGAAATAAAAATGATAAAAAAAAACACAAAACTCCGGGTCGAATCCAGGTAGAAACACAGTCATATTGGATATTGTACCCGTCTGCCTTCAATTTCTAAATTTAATAATCTATGTATTTGGGCTGTAGTCGATTGTGCGGGGCGCGGCGGTCGTAAAGCAACGTTATAGCTACTAAATGTCAATGCACAAGGCCATGTATTAGTCCAAGGTATTTGTAATACTGTATTTATAGTGGTAACTGTTTTTATAATTTTTATATGGTTTTATGGTGTTACATAAATATATTCGTTATATACTTAGAGCTGTAATTAAACAATTTTAAGGCTTTGATTTTAACCACAAATTATAATTTCAATTTTTTTTGAAAAAGAAGAAAGACATAAGAATATTTAAAACTTTGTTTTTTACTCAATTTGTAAAATTTTGGATGCAGTGAAACTTAGTACCTCCTTTTATCTTAAGAAATAAACCAAATAATGGTAGGTATTGGGAATATATTTCTTATGTTAGACTTTATACGAAAATCAAATTAAATCAGCTTCACACTGTAGCCCGTACACGGTAGAGGGAACTTAGTGTTAAGACACTCCGTTCCCCACTTTCCGCCAAATTTTGAAAGCATTGTGTGTTGAGTGGCGAAACTCAACGCCACTCTTTGCCTCGACATCAGAGCGAAGAAATGGAAACATAAATTAAATAAATATTTATTTTCCTCGAGTGGGGATCGAACCCACAACCGTCCCGTTAAAGTCACACCCTTGTATCCGATGACCTAAATAGGCTTTATATGAATTAAAATAAAACGAACACTATTAATGCTTATGAATAAAGCATTTGTTAAGTCTGTTTATTATAAGGAACGATAATGTATGGGTGTATCTATAGTTCTGTATATAATATATATATTTTTTACCGTCTGCGTCTCAGGTACAGGTATTTTGGGAACTCTAGCTCATAATTTATATGTTAGGGTTAATGCTAAAATGCTCAAGTAGAATTCACTTGTTGCTATTATGCATATGCATATATGAATATTTATGTACGAAATAGAATAGGGAAGATTTTACAAGAACGTCGCCCAATTAGTTTATAGCACTAAAATGATTTCTTGTAGTTTGTTGTATGTTTATATAGTTATATATTTAAATTTTTAATTTGCTCTGAATCTACTTTTTGATTTTATTCACAATTAACTTTGCGAAAATTTGTTTGTGTTATAAATTTTATTTTAGTAATTATAATTAGCTCACCTTTAAACAGTTCTATAAAAAACTCATTAAGTGCGAGTCAGATACGCCTACTGAGGGTTCTGTACCAATTTCAGGATTGAAAAATGTTAATGGGAAGCACCACTATAAAAGTTCTCAAAGTTAAATTCACTCATTTTGTATGAAGACCTACAAAATTAATTTCCATTTGTCAGATTATTTTCTATATTTACTTATAGTAATAAGTGGTCACTTCTTGCCAAATTTCGTAATTATGGGGATAAGGGAAGTACTCTATAAGTTTTCATTATGCGGCAAATAAAGTTGCCAAACTTGCGGGCGTATGCACTCTTTTTGTATGAAATGACCTACAAATATTTAGATTTTTATTTTATTTGTATTGTAATTTTTCACTTAGTTACATATTTCATAACTGTAGGTCCACGGAAAGCACCCTATGGGTTTTGATGACGAATAATTGCATACAAAATTCAGCAAACAATTTATAAATGCTCTTTTGATTACGTTTTCTTGGCTTTATTTTTTTCTGTACTGGATCAAAAACTTGAATATTAGATATTAATTTGAGTTCGATACCTCTAATTGGAATTTTTATCACTAAAGACAGACAGATAGTGATGGATCTTATACGGGTTCCTCTATTACCTTTTGAGGTACGGAACCCTAAAATTGACCTAAATAAAATTATAAAATATGATAATATATTTAAAAAGATACATTATACATATATCATAGTTTAGCTTATAAAATATAATAAAAATCTAATAAATATGATGATGTACATTAAAATGGGCAAGGTTAATTTTTTTCCTGTAGTAGTCTATTTCCGCTTCTAAAATAATTAATTTGTACGTCATATTTTTTCTTATATTACTATTCTACAATCAGTTCATAAACATATATTAATTTATGAAGCTCTAAATACGTATTTGATAAACATAAAACGTAATTATTGTCAATTTCCATTAAAAAACCTGGAATTCCACAGGCTGCGAGTGGAGGGCGTGTACAAACAATTGATATATACCATGATGCTCCACCGCTCCTAACGTCATAAAATTTTATGACCGCGAATATTTATTATTTATAGTTTTATAGTCCAACATCGAATTTTATATTGTAACCTGCAAATATACTACAATTTTCGAAAGCTACGTGTTTGTTTTTTTTGATGTGTTTTAAATAATTGTGTTATTAAAAGTTGTTTTCAGCTGCACACTGTATCCTACAATCCACATGGTAGCCAGTGGGGACCTAATTCTGGAGGCATAGCGTTTGAGTGATGGAACTCAACACCCATCTTTGCCTCAAACACCAGAGCAAAGAAATTAAACTATTAAATAATGAATATTATTGAAAGTTTTAGTTTTTTCAAAATTTATTACGTAATGCTATTTTATAACTCCACAGAAAACATTTTAAATCCATTTGGGGCGACATCGTTTCATTTTATATTTTATTTAGTACAACGATCATAAAAAAATTTAATTGCAATCATAAAACAGTTGCAAGCTACGTTCGGGCTGTTAGAAAAAAAAATGGTGTTTAATCTATCCATCATTTCCGGGTAGTGCTGGATAATCCCCGTACTTCAATGCAAATATATTTTTCAATACAGCATTTCGCTACGTTATTGTGTGGAGCTATTCTCTAAAAAGTAACATTCATGGGTCGATCGAATGTTTCATTCAGCTTTAAGCGCGGAAAACTTAAGAGCCTCATTAGACTTTTTGTTGTCTACAGTGCGAGGTTTAATGTGAAACATATCTGTCTTCACAGGTAAGAGCTGGATGGTTGCCAACTACCTGTGGACGCGTTTTGAGAAACATACTGCAAGGTTTTGTTGGGCGAATTTATTTTTGACTTGGTAACCGTCCTATAAATCGGAAAGAGTAACAAGAGAACATTTGTGGTGGAATTTCGAGGAACTTTAATAGTTTTTCGTACGTTAATCCTAAGCTGTCACTAGTCGAGAGTATATTCAATTTATACGGGCGTGGGGTAAGTAAGCTATTGATGATCGCGGCCACGTCACCGGGAAACCCAGCCTGCTTTAGGTGAGCGAAATGTTAAATCGGTTCTCGGTATCGCAGCCATTTTCTAAGCTGGTACGCGGCGGCGATTGATTCGTTTTTATTCTCCTCTATAATGTTTTACCAAACAACATTTTGTATGTTGAAAATTCATATCGGTTTGTAAAACTTTAGCCTAAATAGATACTAAGGCTATTTTTAGTTTGTGTTTTAATCAATAAATGATGGGCTAGAGGCCATCAGATATAGTTTCATCGTAACATTATCGATGCCACGAGGACGCGTGCATTCAACTTTACGATCTTGTTCGTATTTAATAAATGTATCGGTCCTTCCGACCCCAAATTTTACGACTGTACAATAAAACATGTCTCGACATCCAAATTTATATGCGTACATAAAGTTTTATATCTGCGACTTGCACTGCCGGAGCTTTTCCTAATTGTTGCCGGTCATGGACTATGAAAAGTAGGCACGGTTTTGTGAAACGCGAGTTCGTAGCCAGTATTTGTGAATTTTTGTGTTGGATCTGAAGCTTCTTTTTTTTTAATTTAAAATTTTACTCTTGTTTTATTAACCATTTGTTAGATTAACAATAACTATTACAGTATTAAGGCCTCGGTCGACTTCTTAAGTGGTTGTCGCCCAGCTGTTGGAAGAACCGGATGCAGAAGGCAGTAGTAATTGAGACTGCGCGTATTGTAAGGGAATTCTCTCTCTCTCTCTCTCTCTGGAGCCCTAGCCACCGATGGTATATAATAAAAGTATATAACAGTATTACGGTTCCAATTCTCCTCATATTTAAAAAATATAAAACAAGTTAGAGTATTAATATATCAAATCAGATCAAAGTCCAATCTTCACTTACGTCTCTATAAAAACACACATCAAACACCAATTATCCAACTAAAATACAAACAAATAAACAAACGCATCGAAAATATTAAACTGCCAACTAATAAATAACAAAATTAATTTCACTAACCCAACTCGCACTCACAATCGGAATGCGCGAAACAAAAGCCATAATTTAACGTCGAACAAATGCGTTAATGATGCACCGAGTCATGTTTACTAACCTTCCTTTCGTTAGTTTAATCATTCACTGTTGCTGTAACTCTTTCATGCATAAAATTTCATTTGGCCTAATTGAGTTGTCCTAATTGAGTTTGTGGTAATTATCTGGTGGACATGGCTTCGACGTTCAATTAAGGGTCGTGACGATGTAGTGCCGGAATGGTGGCCAGTCTCAGGTGCCTCCTCAATCCCTTGCAAGTGTTCGTATCTTAATTAATATTTTGTTGTATCATTTTCGATTGCTGTTGTGTTGATGTCGTTGAGGCCATTTGTGGTGCAGGGAGGGCAGCTGACTGGTTGTGGGTCCGATCCCCACTCGGGGAAATTAAATATTTATTTAAATTTCAAATATTTATTTATGTTTTAATTTTTTCGCTCTGGTGTCGCGACAAAGCGCTGCTTCGAGTTATGCCACTCCACTCACAATGCCTTCAGAATACTGCAGAAAATAGAAATTGGAATGTCTTAACACTAGGCTCTCTCTGCTTAACTTACGTGAAGCAAAAAAAAAACAAATATTATTTCTTCTGTAGGTATATGAAATAATTAATAAGACAATCTAGGAATAACAATGCTTTAAACAAAAAACAAAGCACTAAAAACTTTTTGCGTTGTACTAAATTTTTATGCAAAATTGCAAACAATTAAATAAGATATTTAAGCTCTTAAAAATTTTCTGTTAGCGATTATAATAAAAAAAGAAATAAAAATTGTTCAATTATTTACTTTATAAATAACAACATTTATTGTTATGATTTATTTCCAATCCATTCATCCATTATACAAAGTAATTAAAGCTGGCGTCACGATATTTCCCCATAACGGAGATGTCAGGGGAGATCTAATGTTTAGACACTGTATTTCACATTTTCCACACAATCTACGTATATAAAAAAATTACGTAGGAATTGGAACCAGCGCCTTTAAAAACGTACCTCTTTAAAAATGTATAGTTACACCTCTAAATGGGGATCGAGCCTACAACCAACAAATTAACAGTCCGACTGTGTGTCGCTGCGCCACGACGACTTGGCTTTAATAGACAAAATTTAAATAGCTTACAAAACTTCTCCCCATCGGCTATATTCATTCCGATTCATACATATTACACAGCTTAAAATACATCGATTTAAAGCCACTATACAATAATTGTCTGTTATTTCCATTAGGGTAGGGGGAGGCCAGGCCTTTTCTAGGAACATTGTTCATGTACTCCAGGCTGTGGCGCCAGACGTTGACTCACATTCTGTGTAGAAACACAAGCAATTTAACTTTGAACTACACAAATCTACTATAATGAAGCAAAAACATAGAGTATGCCAAATGGTATTTTTAATTTGTGTAATAAAATATATTTTGTCAAATGATATAATTCTATAATTACCAACTCAATAAAAGCTTAAAAGTAAGCCTATTATATATATATATATATA
>DVQM01002416.1:0-10129 GCA_018231645.1 Heliconius ricini | reverse complement strand
CACGCAATGCCTCCAAAATTCGGCAGAAAGTGGGGAACGGAGTGTCTTGACACTAAATTCCTGCTGTATGCAGGATATAGCGTGAAGCTAATTTAAATTTTTATTTTTTATTATTATATAGACCACTTAAGCTAAAAAACTAATATTGAAACAAAGATAAAAGCCTTCGTTTAGTATTTAAATAAAGTAGGTATAATTTCATTGATTATTTTTACATTTGTTACAAGTGATAGTTGGTTAGGTTGAATACTAAACTCTTAAACGTCTGATTTAACCTTAAATTGTTTATACAAATACGAAAATTATAAAATATTTATCATATTTTGTTATTAATTTTAGGTAAACCATGTCCAAATCGCCTCTGCAACGGTGGTCGCTTAGAAGTACAGCCATGCCGCGGACACTGTGGCTATCCCGTCACGCATTTCTGGCGACACACAGAACATGCAATTTTCTTTCAAGCTAAAGGTTCCCATGACCACCCACGCCCTGAAGCTAAGGGAGCGAGCGAGGTGCGACGGTCACTCGGCGCGGGTAGACGGGTACGAGGTCTAGCATTACTTCTGGCCAGAGAAGCGGCGATCGCAGACAAAATATTAACAGTCAAGCCAGATAAACATATGCCTCCAAAAATGAACGTTCACCCCCAACCTCCACCTCTTATTCCTGACAATCAGAGAAGTAAGTTCACTTATTCGTACAAACATCCTATAACAACTATTTAAGCAAAATATTCTTTTAATGAATTGCTATTTTATTTAGTAGGATTTATATAAATCTACATCTATTTGTATTACACGAAACTTATTATTTCTTATTTTTACAGCACTCACATGTACATGTGGACCATTCGAGTGCAATTGCCGATGGCGTTCTGAGACTGCAACGGAACCTTATGCGGCCGCTGCTTGGACGCCCACAGAGCATCAACCCTTCACAGCGTACATACCGCCCACACAGCCAGCACCTACGATCCCACAACAAACCTACGACCCGAACGCTATACCCGACGACATATTCCACCCTGAAGAAATCTTTCAACTGGACCAACCGATCCGCCTAGATTTTCCAATTGAAGAAACTACTTTAGAATCTCCACCCACTTTTGCAGATCTCAATAATGAAAACTCAAGACCAGAAGACTCATATTGGTTAGAATGGCAAAGACCTCAAGGCTCAGAGTCCAGCGATACCCCTTCCCCAGAACTTTTTAACAACGGATACCAGCAAGAATATTGTGACCAACAGCCGTACATGCAGTCTTATTATCCCGAAGAGGCCCAATACTATCCTATGGAAAACGTAAGAGACCATTCACCAGTCATGGAAATGCAAGATCAGCGATATTATAACACTCGATATAGTCAAGATTGCGCCCAAAGTAGTATAGAAATGCAGGGCTGGAACTACTCCGATTGCGCCTTCAATACGCACGAGGTGCCGGAGTGTAAGCAGTATTATGACGTGCATCCATCACAAACTTCCTTTAGTTCCCTTTTATAATGTAGAATGTAAATCTGTATATAGTATTATTATTGTAAATTGTATATATTTGTTATTTCATCTGTAATTATTTTAAGATTTTATATATTAAGTAATCGTTCCTTTTAAGTTACGGACTTATTGTTAACCAGTGCTTAGATATTTGAGGAGTGCTCGGAAATAAAAATAACGGTTTTTATAAAATGGTCTATTTATTGTATATAAAAATTACATTAAAATTGTCAATTTTACACTTTTTATTTTCTAACAATAAAATTGGTCACTACAAAATAGTCCGATAAGCGATCACAACAGAGTTATTATGCTTCTTTGTAATCACCAGACATCAGCTCTCGTGCCGCGACTGCGGTCGTTGTTCCTTTGCGCGAGTGCGAGTGTTGCCAGGACCAGTTACTGCCAACAATCCGTTGGCAGTAAATGGTGCTGATGGTGGCTAGCTAATTCGACCGTAATATCATAAATCATGTTACTCTGATTAATTTTGACTTATATTAATTAATTGATTTCAATTTTAAAACGAACGAATTTATACAATAAAAATACTTAAACAAATTTAATAAATTTACCACTTATACGATTCACAAAAGTAATATATGAACAAAAATTACCTCTCAAACTATTTACTTTACACGGTTAAATAGACAGATCATATATGTTTTACGTCAACAATCATCTATTTACAGATAACAATGTTATATTCAAAATAATTTTTCTTGGGTAACCAAGATAGATATCCATTTTGAATTTTGTTAAAAGTGACCTAACCCGGACCACTCTACACCGTAAATATAAAATAAGCAAACATTTTATAACGAGACAGATCAAGCTGCGACCAATTTTGAATAATCTTATTGCATAACGGGCCAAAGACAAACATTTCTCCAGTACAAAGCTGTCCTATCTAGTATCTAGACCAAATATTTGTGAATAATATTACGTCCTGAAATAGGCCCTTAACATACATAAATATATATTATATATCACTAAATTAATGATACCATATTAAAATCATCAATAAAGGACTGAGGAGAGCAGAGCACGCACTATCACAGCAGTCGGCAACGCCGATGCCTCTAATCAAATTTAAAATAAACAAGCTTCGTCTTGTATTATCGTAAATTGGTTTAGAGACGGTTGGTGCCCAGGGCGCCAGGGCGCCAGGGCGCCACATTGTAAGGCCACAAACAAATTTTAACACGAAGCATGCCCTCACAATTTACAATACAACAACATCGCTGTTTGCGCAATCAGCAAATACATAATTTAAATCGCTAAAACAATTAACGGACGCAAGAGTCTGTGCTTCGATTTATATTAAACGGTATTGTGAAACTGTAAAATTCGAACTTTTACCAGAAAAAAAAACTACATCTAATGTGTCAAAACTATCTAGGAGTCGAAGATTATTTGAAGCGAGATCAATTGTTTAAGCGTTTTCTTCCTACACACTCGTAAAGAGAACTCTTAGGGAAGCTTATATAACCGCTATGACTTAGGTAGGAATATCAAGGTAGACTTAGGGATAGATGCACTCGCTACAAGCTACAGTTGAGTCACGATATTTTTATAAGAACGATATATTTCTCACAATTCTAGTAAACGCAACTATCAGCGAACTAATGAAATAGTGTTTATTAATATAGTATTTTTGTGCTATAATACAATATATCACCAATAATATTACATTTAAAATATATTTATATATTTATCATCTTTATATAGAAATAAAACAAAAACTAAAATAAGATCTACAAAACACAAACAGAAAAATATATGAATGAACGAATTACAAAACAAGTCTCGTAAAGCTTTTTCTAGACTAAATTATTTTGTACTATTTAGAATAAATCACACCGCTGCTAAGGAATTCGAGAAGAGCCTTTTCCATCATTTTACATCAAATCTTGAATGTAATAGGAGAATAGTAAAAGTTTATAATGATATTATGGCGATTAAAAAACTAAATTCTTCTTTAAAATCCAATTCATACCAAAATATATGAATACTTTTAAATCTATACATAATATAATATATATATAAAAATCAATTGAAATTCCAATAATGTGTTCCATGTCGCACTCTAAAACCATGGAAGACGTGACCTTGGTGGAAATTTGGAGTTCTCACTTAAAATTACATTTAAGCAAAAAACAAAACCGATCCCTACCAATTTTCATTGTAATCGTATAAAAATAACATAATATGCATTTTTAAATATAATTCAGAACATCGCAATCGATTTAAATCTCAATATTACTGAAACAATATCACATATTTTCCCAACGCCTGATACGGCGAGCTTCTTACTTGTTATATCACAAATAATATTTTTTGTATTGCGTCATTTATTGGCGGGATTTAAATTGGAATTGAATAAACGATAAAACAAATTTAAAACCACACATGGAAACTATAAAATTTGCACCTAAACAATGACGGTAAAATAAACAGGGAAAGTTTAAGAAAAGAACTTGTAAATACTTATCTATAATCGAAGTAATATTTTTGATTAAAAAATACTATTCATTGACAAATTTATCACGTCATTTATTAATTATGTCTGTACGATAATTGTGATACGGATACGATAACGCGGACAAAAATCAACACAATCATTGTGATGTAATGTTTCTCTAATTTTTTTTTACATTTAAATATGAAAAGCGATTGCTTTTTTTGGGAATTTAATTTTATTATTCTATTATAATTTGAATCCCACAGTATAACAACCACAAGCTATATATAGTGTATACTATGCGATTGAATTTATTTTACGTCGTTATCTACGTAGTAGTTGCTAACTCAATGTATTGCCTAAAATAATATATAAAATATGGCTCAATCACAAATTATTGTAATTATAGCAATTTGTGATAATGCAAGTTCAATATCAAATTGAATATACCAAGATCTTCTATAGATGCCGCTATTTACTATGCTTTTATGTACTTCGTTTAACACCGGCTTATACAATAGAGTCAGCAACTAAGAACATTCGAGACTAAACTTTGTATTATTAATCTGTTATCAGATTATATTCGTATACAGAGTTGAATCTACTGGATCAAACTGATGGAAATGGATATTGAAGATATTTCGCATAGTATACAATGATATTATCCAAAGGGGTAAGTGCAAAGGGCACTTCATAGATCTTTCAGGTCTGAGAAAGAAGGCGGGGTGTATTGAGGTCTCAATGAAGCTGTGAAGGAGTGTCAAGATTGGGACGGGTAGTCTCCAAGAAAGGAAGCTGGGGGGCCAAGGGTCAAGGCGCCGCTTCCTCGGCTAGTTCAGAGCCTGGAGGTGCAGACCCTCGTGCCACCACTGACATGGAACTGACTGTTAGCTCCAATGGTTCTGCTCCCGGACATCGACCAACGCTGCATTCCATATCGGTTCTGGAAGTTTTAATATAATTTTAGATAACATGTTAATAAAAGGTAATTTTGACTTGCATATAAGTGCATTTATAAGATTATCGACATTGCAAGTATAAGAATTTCGAGGTAGGTTTGATAACAACATAGCTTAGTGATCAGGACGCTTGGACGGTTGCCAAGAAACGAATTCGAATCCCGATACAACTGAAATTTTTGTACGTTTTCTAAGAACATATTTTTATACGGAATAACATTCAAAAAGGAAAAGAAATATTTAATCATTTTTTTTCCTCCAACCTCTGTGATTTGATATCTAATTATTTGTTTGGTAAATTATAGTTACAAATCTAAGACATAATTTTTTACGTGTCATCATAAGTGAACAAAAAATATTCCAATAGCGTTCAACATACCATTTTATTAATACAATATTATACAATGACGCGCGTAAAACATTATCAAATCATACATTTTAAAGATTAAGTGACTGACTGATATAATAATAAGATAAATAATGACTACATTTTAGAACCGAACAAACTATTACTCTAGAAATATTTAATAAAACTTACACAGCACTCACTGATGAAATCTGCATTCTGGCGGGATGCCATTGGTCGCTTGATTCTATGGAGTCTAACTGGTCTTCTGGACCCGAAGGAACAGATCCTGACCCTGAAGAAGCTGCGAGGCCAGAAGGTCCTGAAGAGCTCGCTAAGCCAGAGGGTCCCACAGCAGGAGCTGGATCACTTGACGACACTGGAGACTCGAGATTTATTAAGGTTGCTGTAGCCACTTCAACACGGCTTGTTTCATCTGTGTTGGAACTGGTGGACTGACTCGTATCTACTGACTTTTGCATATCTGACGACAATATTTTACGATATTTTTTTTAATATTCAGAAAAAAATATAAAACTCTGTCATTATTTTATTAATTTAAATACTTCATTCAAACATAATCTAGAAATAGTAACATTAAAGAATTCTACAAGTGAGTATAAAATGGCAAATAATTTGCAGTATTAAAGATATGAAAACACAAAAGCAAAAATAAGGTCGTTATAGGCACAAATGGAATAAAAGCAAAGACCTGATACATGCATGTAGGTCAACCACTTCTTGAGCGGGCGTTTGTTGAATACTGGGAGCACGGTGCTTCTCATTGCATCTGCAATGCAATGAGCGTGCTGTACTATTTAGGAGCTATGCATAAATTACATGTCACGTTAAGAGGGAGGGAGGGGTCGAGAAAATGTGGTACTGTACGACAACGGGTAGGAAGGGGCTTTAAAGGGGTCGTTTAGTGACATCACATTTCAAAATATTTCGTACTTAGAGTACAAAATTTTGTAAACAAAAATAATTTCTGGAATGCTGGAACTTCAAAAAATGAAAAATATTTCAAAATATTGATATAATGTAATATAAATATTATAACGTTCCACGAGCTCACAAATGTGACCAATTGTAACAAAGACGAGAGGCGGGTCAATAATCATGAAATTCGTGTGACGTAATTTATGGATAACCCCTTACTAAATTATACATGCAATAAGGCCCGAAAGCACATTTTTTATGAGGGAGGTTGCTAAAAGTAACGTTACAAATATACAAACAAACAAAGATTACAATAGGAACTTTTATAAAGACACGTTATTAATATTAAATGAAGGTATTTTATATAAATTTTGCCTTTGTTTAAGTTTATGTGTTTAGCGTTTAGTGTGAATCGAGCCTTAATCTGTAGTAATGAATTTAAAAATGGAAAATAAATTGAGATGTAAGTGTCAACATATTCTTAGCAAATGAAATGAATAGAAAATATTGGACATACAAGAAGCACGCTATTATATTCAAGGTAAAAAAAAAATAAGCTGTAGCTAAATTTGCTTCGCAGCATATTAAAATACGGTTAAAGTACTAATTGAGAAACGGCAGATTATATTTAACTTAGTATTTTTTCCAATTTTCGCTTTAAATTTGATAAGAGAATTTATTTTCTTTTATTCATTGTTAAATGTAATAACTTGCTAGATTAGATATAATAACATTGTAAAATTGTATGAGATATAATATTACCCAGTCATTGTCTTGTGTGAAACTTTTTTTACAGTAATTGTCATAAAAGTAATTGTCAATATAATGTTTATTTAAAACAAGAAAAGTCGCACATAAAATATACATATTTATATCAATACGTGTTGAAATATCAAAAACTTAATAAATTCTCGATGCTGTCAATATTTTTGGTCGTAACTAGTTTTTGCAAAATCTAATGACAAATATAACATAATACGATCCATCAACTAAATAATTTATTACTTACAATGGAGAAACTATTATTATTATAACGGAAAGTAGATGAATTTGTAAGGGATTTACTAATCCAAGTGTTTTTAATAGAAATATTAATAAAATAAATCAGCTTCATTGTGCTTTATTGTGCATAGAGCAGGTTACGAAGGGGGTACGTAGTGTTAAGACACTCCATTTTCCATCTTATGCGGACTTTTTCGGGACATCGCCTATTGAGTGACGGACGGAACTCGCTTTTCGCCTTGGTGTCAGAGCGAAGAAATGACTATATTAATAAATAACACTTCATTCCCTCGAGTAGGAATCGAACCCACAATCGTCGCGTTACTGTCCCACCCTTGTGCCCTTGCGCCACGGCGTCAATATTAATCATTAATTTAAATATAAAAATTCAGAATAAATTTGAACTTGAGTCCAATCCACTCCACTTTATTCCAATAGACTTTTATGCGCACGTTTTGAATCGTTAAAAGCGCATGTCGCTACCACCAAAATCAACAGTTGCTCTTTATATAAAGGTTACAATAATTTTAATTTTGTTATTACATATACTGGTAGCTATCCAGCATGATATGCAATTCATATAAATTCTATACATATTATCTGTTAAATATAAGTACTTAAACAGAGTAAGACAATTCTTAGTATTGCGTTTAAACACCTATATTGTCAAATTTAGAACAGGACGTATTATTTCAATAATATTTTTGCTAACCCTGCTTATGTTGTTTGTCGCAGCAGGACGGGTGCGGTAGGTGCGGCTTGAATGCCTTAACACGCACGCGGTAGAAACGAGAGCCCCGAGGCATTAGGAAACGGTTTCCACTCTGAAATTAATTATGAATAAGCAAAATCTCATTAAGTTTTAAAATTTGTTTTTAGTATACAATATATTAAAGACAATGTTGTTGTTTAAATTATTTGTTTATTAAATTGTGACTAAAAACATATTTATATTTCTTTTACATTAATAACTTTACAAATATCTTCATTTTTCATTTAGTTCAGTTTGATTTTTTTTTATTTTAAACATATTATTGTTTAAGAAAATTTCCAACTGAACTAAATATAGTAAAGTCGCTCAAAAGACCATTCAGATAATTGTAAAGGCGACGGTTGTGCGTACGAATCCCACACGGCGAATGAATTTTCTCATTTTACTCGGTCTAGCAACAAAACAAAACGTGACGTTGAGTGTTGCTAGTCAACCAGTAATGTCTCAAAAATTCCTATATATTCCAGATTTTCTTATATTTTATACCTTTTTAGCATAACAATACTCTTTAGATTCAACAGTGGCGATGGCATACAGACGACGGTCACTTTCATTTCTCACTTGTATGCTCAAATCGAGCGCTGGAAGACACTCGCTATGAACGAAGTACATTATTGACGCTTCCTGCAACGATTTAAGCAGTTATTTAATTTAATACATTTCATTTTCATAGGATTAGTACAAACGTTGACAAAACTGTTTAAATTATACATCATATTTATCCTTTAAATTACAAAAAAAATAATTAATTTAATATATAAATGTTAAGTTATAAATATATTTTATTTATTTTATTAAGCTTACCAAGCAACAATAACAATCATCACGCTCACCTGCATGACAGTATAGTTCAGGTGCGCGGGGTCCCACAGCACCAGCACAGTGTGTCCCGGCAAGCAGGAGGACAAGCTCAAAGTACCACCCGCTAGGCCTAGAGGGGTATGGCATCGCCCACGACGTTTGGTATCGTCACGTTTAGGTGATGACCTAATAAATATTTTAAATGTCATAAAAAATATCATATGTTGTATATGACAAAAAGAAGAAGGCGAATATTCTGGAAGAAATGTTTGGGAATAAAAAAAATTAAAATATTAAAAATAAATCACAGAAACAAACAAAAAGGAGAGACAAAGAAGTCTCAGACAATGCCGACTCAACACGTAATGTCTTAAAAATTGGAATTGAAAATTAAAATTGAAAATTAAAAATTAATGAGGAATGGAATGTCTTAACAATATGTTTCCCCATTCTACCCTGTTGTATGTGGGATTCAGCGTGAAGTTAATAAAAAAAATATCACTGACCTGCCATCACTATCGTCTTCTCTACTTCTATCTGCTTCTTCGTTTTTCTTCTCAAGTTCTTTCTTTAGTTCACTCAGCTGTTGTTGCAATACTGCTTTCTCATTTTCAAGAGTAGCAAACTAAATAGGATAATTTTCATATTTAACAATTTCATTAATATTTCAATAATACTATATTAGTGAGGCCAGACACAAAGTATGATTATAGAATCGACTGGTTGTCAGTTCGATCCCCACTCGAAGAAATTAAATATTTATTTACATTTATATTTTCATTTCTTCGCTCTGGTGTCGAGGTGAAGAGGGGCGTTGAGTTCTGCCGCTCACCACGCAATGCCAACAACAAAATTTACTCCGAAAAATTAATAAAATAAAATTTACACAAACATAACACAAATAGCCCATGCATAAAAGTGGCGTTGAAAAGATTAAGTCTTTGCTTACAAGACTGTAGGTGTCCTACCATAGCGGCTGTAGTTTTGCACTTGCTGATTGTTTATTATTGTACATCTAAAAGAAAAATTAAAATACCTGAGTCTTCAACAGACTATCATAATCATTGGTCTCCGGGTCGGTCAGCTGCTGTATTGTGTCTCTGTACTTGTTGCACTCGCGACTGAGGGCTTGCTCGCGTTCCCTCAGCAACTCCAGCTGGCGGTCCTTCTCTGACAGTAAGCGACGCGTCACGTCGTTAATCGTGACCTGTGGATATTTAAAAAATAATCAGCAACACACTGTATCCCGCACACAGCAGGGTAGGCAGAGACCTAGAGATTGAAAATGAAATTACAAACTCCGAAAGAAACTCCGTTCTGCACTTTCCGCCGACGCAATATATATATATATA
>DVQM01002415.1:0-10129 GCA_018231645.1 Heliconius ricini | reverse complement strand
ATTACTTAACAAATATATGTGTCACAGCACTAGTGAGGTGTTCACCTTATGGTATCTAAATCGATCGTGTGTAACTAATAAATGAAAGTACGCCGATAAAAACAAACACAGTTGATAATAAAATAGCTTTCACAAAAATGTTTTAAATATTTCAAAAGGAAAATAAAAATTAATTATGGTATACTTTTCTAAGTTCACCTGTATTTCAAACATAGGTACGTAAAGATAATCTGGTGTTAAGATATTTCATTCCCATTGAAACACTTCCGTTTCCACTTTAGTGAGCGAAGAAAATAAAAACATATAATTTTTCATTTCCTCGAGTGTGAATCGAACCCAAAACCACACGTTGACAGTAGCACGCTTCCTTGCATCTGCGCCACAACAGGCCAATAAAAATTTAAACACAACAGTCTTAATGAAACGACAAATATTTATTTAAAGTATTTAGTCTTTTTATTACTTGCAGCCTTCATAGTAGAGATAAATGTGGTGTAGTTTTAAAAGTGAACGGAAATCACAAGTTCCAGTTTCGATCATTTCGCACACAATGCCGGTATTCCTAGCAAGCGTCGATTCGCAATTAATAAACGCTTTGACCTACTCTCCGCTCTCCGGTATACGGAATATTGTCGAATCATTCTTTTGATGGTAATTAGGCAATTTGATAAAAAAAAATATACAATTCTATTTTGTCTTACTAATTAGATTGCGATAAAACTAACAGAACTTTGTTACAGTTTCAATTTATCTAAGATTTCTTTACGGAACCGTTATTCTTATATAATTGTTGTAAAGTATTATTCACTGAGGACTTGTTTCGTCCTATCACTCTTTAAACGCTTATGCACTTTAGAAACGTGCTTGATGTCATTGAAACAGTCAAACGATACCTACGCGGTAACCTTTATTTTTTTTTATATAAATTCTTAAGGCTGTACTTAAGAAACATAATTTAAACCAATTGGAATAACTTTGTATAATAATTTATGCCTTTTTAAAAAGAAAAAAATAACAATTCTCACCATATATCAAGTCCTTGTTCATCGATCGTGATAATATAAAGATCACAAATAAAACCTAGCGTGAACGGTTACATCAAATCTGAACAAAACCACTTCCACTACACCATAAGGCACATTCCACTTCCACAAAACGAACACAGAGCCTGCAAATTCCACAGCGCAGGAGGAGTTACACACGTTTCCTCGGACACTGTTAAGACAATAACTTAACAGAACGAAGTAATGTCACCAACGATTCGCAAATCGAATTATAAACATCTCTAGAGGCACATGCCATTTAAAAGACGATAGTTAAACCGACATTACCGGTCTATATTGTTCCAAATTTGTTTTCGAAAAGTCGTTTTTTTATTTATTTAATGTAAAATAACGCGAAGATGAACCCACGAGTGAGCTGCGCGGGCAGCGCGAGCAAACTGAGGCGCCACGGAGCGCTATTATGTGACGCATCTAACTGAACGGCTTGGACTTCAAACTTTACGCTAACAAATTAAAAACAACACCGCTCTAACGCGACCCGATCGCAATGCGGGTACATTGTAGTTGGTTGGGTAGCAAGTTTCGAATAAGCTCACTGTTACATACATGGACGAGGCTGGGCAAGGCTCTCGAGATATGGCGGTCGAGCATGTATGCAATCATTACGCGGGTTTAATCGGACGGGTGATGGATCCAGCTGATATTGACCGCAACTGACGGATCGTGACACTACATTTATTTGAAGTTTTACTTTGAATGAATGAATGTATTTTCTTTATTTTAAGCAAAAAATATTTTAATCAGTATAAATCATTATTTAATGTAATAAATTATACAAGGATATTTATTACAGTACTGGATACCTTTTTGCGCTCTTTATTGAACATACACCGACTAACATAAGTGAGAAAATTATACAATAACACTGCAAATCCCAAATATGTGAATAATATTATAAATTCCAAAAATACACTTAAATATAACTTCAAGCAAAAAAAGTTGTGAATGAATGAATGGTCAACCTCAACTTTCCATACATAATATTATTAACATATATATATATATATATATATATTTTATCAGTATAAATCGTAAGATGAGCATGTATAAGTAAATCTACACATAACTTGAGTTTCGGTTGCTATAGTTTAGTTGTCTTGTTCTCTGATACATCACACTCCCTACCCGAACTAAGTAAAACTTAAGTAACAAACATAGTCACAAAAAAATTGACTACTCTATACGTTTCAAACTTTTCTTATGATTCGCTTCTAACATACATACAAATACTGTGTATCATTTCACTGTTTTCTTTAATTTGACTGTCTAGAACATAGCTCTATGTAAGTTAGTGATTTTTTTAGCTTTACGCTGTATGCCGCACACAGTAGGTTAGATAAAGGGAGGTTCCCTCTAGTGTTAAGACAACCCGTTCTCAATTTTCCGTCAAATTCGGGAGGCATTGCATGTTCAGGTGCGGAATTTGCCTCGACACCAGAGAAATAAAACAGAACAAATGAAAAATGAAAATAGTAAAATCATTCATATCCTCGAGTGGGGATCGAACCCACAAAAAATCGCGTTTACAGTCACACACACTTGTGCATGACGACTGGCCTCAGTCAGTTATATCGCTGCGTGTATTTTGCATAGAGATCGCGTGCTAAGTTTTAACTGCTTACGCTACAATTTTAAGGCATCACCTAGGTTAATACATAAATATTTAATTTTACAACTGAAATTATTATCAAATAACAGTAACAGTAGAAAAAATATTATTGATGCGTATAATTTAACATATAATTTATTATTTTTATAGGAATACGGCCCTCTCAAGGAAGCTACACACACACAGAAAAATACTTACCCATACTCTCTTATTCTACTCTAAAATAGTTTTTGTTCTTTATTAATCAAAAATGGTAATATAATTTGAATGGAACCTACATATACCTGGAGAAAAATTATATTGACCAAAATTATACCCTAATTTTTCCTTCCAAATATATTGAAGGTGGTATTTGTAACTTTCTATCAACTACTCATAATGTATATGGAAGTTTCTGACAATTTTTTTTACTAATAACGATTTAACTTTTATAAAAATTTTAAAATAAAATTGCTTGGTTATCATTGATTCTAGAATTCTTCGTAAATTACGTATGTTATATCTGTCATGTGCTCAATCTATTTGTCAAGTTATTATTAAAAATACGCATTGATATAAAATTTTCCACTATTCTCCATTCTCCCACTACAGGTTTAGTAAGCTGCGGTCGTGGAACAAGTATAATTAAGGAGCGCATGTAATACAGTCTATTGCCGCGGAGACTGGATTCTCAGCCATGGGAAACGTTAAGCTAGAACGGCCATACTTCTGTATTCAAACGAGCAATAAAAGGTTTGTGTGAAATTTTATATTCCTGGGGGAAAACGGCTTTGAATGAAGGCTTAGAAAAAACATGCAATATCGATGTATAAAAGACATATCGTGAGAAATTTACAAATCTGATATATATAAAAAAACTGGAAAATATATAAATATAATATTTTTTTAAACTATATACATTTGGCGATAATTCAACAATTTTCTTGTATTTTCGACGTTTATTCATTTCTATGAAATCTAACCCATTATCTCTCGGTCGGTATTATAGCTCGGAGGGGCGCAAGGAATGTAGGGAAGGACAGTATTCCTATTATTATTCCTCAGCATCTCGGGAAGATGTGCGTGTAAAACATGCATTTACATGTTAACGATCGTCTAGAAAACATCCCGCTGGAGCAGTTGATAATGATTGATGTCATTAATAATGAATATGTTTCGCCCATTGAGTTATCTCTATAGGCCTATATTTTTTCACTTGAAACTCCGAAAAATATATTATTGTTAAGTATTTTTTTAGCGTCACGCTGTATTCCGGTGCAGAGTAGGCACAGAGAACCCAGTATTAAGACACTCTGTTTCTCATTTACGCCAAATTCTGTAGACATTGTGCGTGGAATCGCGCACGGAGTGGCAACGCCGCGCTTTGCCTTGAAAGCAAAACGGGAAAACAAAAATATTATAAACTGATTTTGCTTGAGTTATGATCGAACCCAAAACCTGACGCGTTTACACATGTCACAAACTAGTGCTCCTGCGCCACTAAGCTCAATAACAATTATTTAATTTATCATAGAGTTACATGTTTACATTTATCGAGCCACGACAGTATAGTATATGACAAACATCAAAATACACCAATATACTGGAATTTATACATGAACATAATCTAAACAAAACCATTTGAACGGCATCGAATAGCAGCATCGTGATGTTCAGCACCGTTAAACTCCTCATGAGGGTAACAAGACGGTTCAGTGCCTATAGTAAAATTACCTTAGCTAGTAAAATCCATAAATTTTAACATGTCCATGCATTAAATTAAAAAATAATTTTGTGGACAATACATATTTTTGACATTGAACAAAATACTTTCATAAATATAGGGTTTTTGTGAGCTGTGCTTCGAAAAATTGTCGGAAAGTGGTAACCGGAGTGTCTTATCTAAAGGTTCCTTCTGCCTACTCTGTGAGACATAACGCGACAGTATAAATAGCATAACGTGAATAGCATAACGTGTAATAGACATAACGTGAAGCTATGTATAACTGTATTTTTAACAATATGAACGTAACTATATGAACATATTTTAACATTTGACATTTTGCAAAAAAAAAAATAGAAGAATCTTGAAAGTATGTCAAACACACCTTTCAGACACTTGTGGCGCGTGTTCATGTACTTTACACCGTACAAAACATAGAATAAGATGCATGGCAGCTGCTGTTAATTACTAGGGAGCATCTGCAGCATGCGTTCTGCAAATGAGTATAAAAATATTTTATTAGCCACCTTCACGTATTCCTAGCTTGATATATTTAAAAAAGCAATAAGTACTAATCAACAATTTTTTGGAATTCCAGGTTATTGGTTCATATCCATAGATGAGGATCGCTGCAGGTGTACGAATATTTTTTTTATGTTAAAAGAATGAATGACAAACTATGAAAGGTGCGTTTTACATCTGTACATTTTCTACATACTATGATACACTTTTATAGTTAATTGATGTTTACGTATGCGTATTGAAGTAAAACACCTAAATCTATTTATAAAAGATAAAAAAATACTTATCAGATATCTCATAACTTCTTACAAGGTTATATCAATAGTTCGCAAATGAAACATTTTTTTTAGCACCACATTGTATCTCATTGCAGGCAGAGGAAACCTAGTGTTATGACATTTTCGTTCCCCACTTTCCGCCGATTTCTGAAAACATTGAGTATCGTAATTCAACGTTGCGCTTAGCCCTGTTACCAGAGCGAAGGAAATAAATACATTAAATATTTCGTTTACAGGCGCACCCTTGTGCCTCTGCGCCACGACTGGGTTTGGTGGAAAGTGGGGAAAAGAGTGTCTTAACATTAGACTTCCTCTGGCTACCACGCAACATGCGGGACACACCGTGAAGCTAAAAAAAAAAGTAGAAGATACATACAAATATAATGAATACTTCGACATGATACAATACTCCAACCTTTAAACAATTGCAATATTTCCAAAGACCATGTTATGCTAAGCGGTTCACATTATTTGGGACAAGTGTCACCATGTACAGTGAATTGCGTTTATGTTAAACCGCCTTGAGACAGAGCTTAGATAAATGAATACACGTTTATATTGATCGATCGATTTTATATTCATATGGGAAAATACTTGCACTGATTTTGAAGTGGGTCAAATTAATGATGAGATTGATGAAGAGATGCCTTTGATTACATTGACAGTCCTGACTCTCTTCAAGAGTCTTATGATATCAAAAAGAAATAACAGGATTATAAAGTAAAAGCACAAGAGCGAGGTAAATGAAGATTTCAAATAGTAAAATAGGCTATTTAAAATAATTAAAGATATAATTGACAAATACTAAACAAGCTCCTTCGTTGAGCTACGCCACTCGCGATGCAAGAATTCGCGGAAACTGCGAAACGGAACTGTCTCAATGGGAACGGAGGGTCTTAACATTCAGTTTCCAGTTTCTGTCTCCGTACCCTGCTGTATGGGAGATACAGCGCCAAACTGTATTAAAAAAATAAAAAAGTATCATAGATTTTGACCTTACGTAAACTTGTGCCAACTTAGAACAGTTTTAACATACAAACCTACGTATATTTTATTTTCATTCACATGCCGTTTTGAGGACCATTAATCAAAGCCGAGCAAAATCGAAAGTTCACCAAATTGTATAGAGTATAAACACAAAAGAAGTTCTATTACTGTTTCCAATTGTCCTTTCGATAAACGAAATAGTAGAAAGTAAGAATATTGTTTATGTGATATGTGGTGCGGTGTGTTATGTAAGTTGTCAGAAGACTTGCCTTATTTCGTTACTGTTACCACAATATGTATAACAATTTTAGGAAAAAATATATTAATTTTTATGTAATGATACAGCATATCATCAAATAAATTTTCAGGTAGGTTTGAGCATTCTTCATCTCTTATTAGTTAGAATTCAAAAAAATACAAATTTCTTCATAGAATTCGATATTTAATGTATAAAAACCTTCTTGTTTATTAGTGAAAACCACATTGAATTTCTTTTTGATCAACATTGCTTTAATCCATCATATGTATGTATGTATCTATTTTAATAACTGCTTAAAGAAATAAAAGCAGCAAAGCAAAAAAAGAGAGAAACGGGACACGCAAGAATTAGCTGCGCCCTTTGACTTGCATATATCAGTAAATAAAATACTTCAGAAACTCCTTTGAAATGTATTTAGTACAAGAAGAAGAAGCGTAAAAAGTAAGACGTGTTGCGTTAACAAGCCCTTCGGCAGATACGATCGCATTATACACGCTTTCCGTATGGAATAGTTAGACAATGTATACATGTGTTGTTTAAGTAGATTTCCAGTAAATTCTAGAGGCATTGCATGTTGAATGCCAGTGCTCAACGCCGCGCTTTGACTCGATACTACAACGAAAAACTAAAAATATTCAATGTTTCATTGGCTCGAGTAGAAATCGAAGCTACAATCTGTCGCGTTTACCATCAATACACGCTTGCGCCCCTGTCCCACAATTTGCCTCATTTTCCTCTGTAATTTCACAAAATGATCTTAATTGCGAAAATCTAATGTTGTTGTTTTTTGTTATATATATTATATTTTTTTAATACTTACATAGACGTACCTAGCTATAAATTAATATTTACATAGCTTTTACAAATTTTTGTTTATTTTTCGCCTTAAAGTCCCCTCCATTTCCCTGCTAATACTTTTACCTTCCTACTAGAAGTTAGATTTGTTTCTAATTTATCTTATTTATTTAATCTTATAATATACTTATTTTTTTCTGTATTCTTTCGTATATGTGTGCAAAAAAGTAAAATCTATCTATCTACATAATCTGTAAGGCAATCAATTATACCTAGATTCTATAATATTTGACTGAATTATGAAATCGAGACCATACGCAAAATTTTTAAAATGGGCGTAAATAAACTGGTGACATTTAAAATTGAATAAGATTCACGCCCACGAAAGGAATCTTATTGGTCGCTTCAAATCAAGTTTAGGACTGAAGGACTTCCTATTATTCTAAGAAATTCAATTTCATTTTTTTTACTAAGTCAGAAATAATTAATGTTTTATTCGGTGGAATGTGTCGTAGCACGAGGTGGTTAAGATGGAGAAGAAATAAATAATAAAAGGAAAAAATAATTAACTACATTTAAACTTCTACAAATAATATTTTTATTCAATATTTATAATTAAAAGAATCAAGCACTAAAAGTAAATTTTTTTTGTTAAACTTATTACAGTACACATCGGATATTACCCAAACGATAAAAAAATAAGATAAATTTGTTAAAATGTGTTGCCATCATGTGTACTAAAATAAAGGTAATTCTCTCCTACTCAAATATTAAAACGCCGTTTTGTTTTTTTTCTTTGGCACCGTTCTGTTGGCACCTTACCTTTGTAAGTTTTCTTAACTACGCTAACTAAATATTCAGAATATTTAAAAATCTGACTTTATATAAACATGTGAGTTTAAATTCTTGTTTAGATTAAAAATTAATGAAGAATAACTATTTAAAATATCAAAAATTATATTAAGTATCGTATCAAATTATGGGCACACTAAAACTAACATAACAGAAACTTCCTCCCATGTGTTACAACATATTATTTAAGGTTGGCTTCCGTGTCCAATTTGGGCTCTCTAAACTTGTCACGTGGATAAAAGAGGAGGAAAAAATAGCAACATCAATCTGCCCTCGCCGCACATAAAAATACTGTTTGCTTTTCTAGATTAGAACTTCCTTTACATTCCAGACTCAAGTATTATTAGCATACTACATTTATATTACAAATTCGTACTATTCGTTGTCGAGTAAAGAGATACTTCATATTTAATATTTTGTTGTAATGAGAAAGAGAATATATATTTAGTGAGTCTATCGTCGCGCCGCAGGGTCACAAAGATGTGACTGTAATCCGACGATTGTGGGTATCGAACCCATAATCGTCGGATTACAGTCTCACTCACTCGAGGCTCACTCGAGGGAATAAATTATTATTTAATTATATTATTATTTTCTTATCACTCTCTTCACTTAATCACTCGTCACGTCACGCCTTGAAAAATTGCGCGATAGGGAATGGAGTTTTTTGACACTAGGTTACTTCTGCCTACCCTGCTGTATACGAAATACAACATGAAGCAGATTTTAGCAGAGTAGACAGAAAGAACCTAATATCATTTTTATTTAACTCTGTCCGCCTGATGTAGAAATAATACAATAATATTAAGTGGATCAATTCAACAACGTACTTTGTCTACCACAGCAGACAAATGAAAGTAATTGATTCCACCGAGTATCTAAGGGAATGGAACCCACAGCCATCGCGTTTGCAGTTACACGCTGTTCTACTGCACCCTGGTTGCTTAATAAAATACAAATATCAAACATTTATAAAATAACTATGTTAAAAAATGATAGTCCTTTCTAGTTTTTTGGATATTTTAAGCACTCCCGTCAGGTAGCGGAAGTTAAAAAAGTTTAAATGATATATAGCCGATAATTACAGGATTGTAATGATTGTTTATTTTCCTAACTCATTCGAATTATAATGAAAACTAATCTTTATAATAAAAAAAGTATTTAATCGAATAACAAATAATGTATTCATTTATTTTTTTAACTTAAAGAGTTTATTCCAAGCAATAAATAGAGAGGACTAAGAGCTAAAAATCCATTATGTACCTATAAATTATATATTTTCAAATTACTTATAGGCCGAGAATTCGACGGAAAGTGGGAAACGGAAGTGTTTTATTGGGAACAGAGTGTTCTCAGAGGTTTCGTCTACATACACTTCTATGTACGGGATATAGATCTTTTGTACTTTCGAATTTCTTCAGTCATGATCATTTACATTTTTGGCACTTATGCTATTAAGAAAGTGACATTAGTAACAAGCAAATATGACACTATCAACGATCAGTGAATACTATATTTAATTCAACTAAAGCCAACCTTGCCACCTACAAAATAGGCCTCTAAATAGAGGCAAGGGTGATCGGTCATTTGTATATGAGTATCTAAATATGTTCAAACGTGCTTTACAATAGTGATAATCTCATACGTCTAAAGAAAGTGAATATTATGTAATGAACGAAAAGAACCTACATACAACACAGGTTAAACGTAGTCATTATTCAAATGTAATTAACCACTTACTATTCCACTCAAATCATATATGTTTTAATAGATTTTAATTTAGTTTTGACTAAACTGATTCATACATTTTGGTTCGGTTGGTTTTTAGTTCGGTTTCGCTGCATCGCGCAAATGATATGGTAGCCAGAGAGAATCCAATATTATTCAATACTTTCCGCGGTTCAAGGCATTAAATGTCGGAACTCAACGCTTAGCCTTGTCATCAGAACGAAGAATTGAAAATATTAAGTTTTTCATTTCCTGAGTGGGAATCGAACTCACAGCCTTCGTATCTACAGTCACATTATTTTGAATCCACTGTCATAAACTAGACTTAAAAAG
>DVQM01002414.1:0-10129 GCA_018231645.1 Heliconius ricini | reverse complement strand
ATGTAACTAATTTAAAAACTGTACAGGAGTTAATATGCAATCATTACAGTTATTTCACAACGAATTTTATGAATCCTTACCCAAATCAATAATTTAACATTGAAGGCTGTTTCTGAAGAAGTACATTAAATTATTAAGTGACATCAGCACATTTAACAGAGTTTTAAATACATAACAAAGGTAAAAAGAACGTAATATTACAAAAATGTATGTATATATGTCGTAGGAAGCGATTGGAATGGAAATTATATTATAATAGATGTTTATTAATTGTTTAATATTATTATTTGTAGCAACTGTTTACAATATTATTGGCTATGTTAATGTAAAAAGGCAATGTGTTGACTTTTGTATAACCAATTAGATGGTTGGACCAATGTGTGTAGCTAGAAGGCTAAAGCTATGACAGCCTTCAGCTTCAGAGAAAACGATCGTAAAGAAACTAATTGTTGATTAATGTAGAATTACGATTGGCTGATGGAATTTTAAGAGATTGTGTTTTAACTTTTATTTGACCAATAACGTGGAGTCGTGACGCGTGAGGGTGAAGCGTTGTTTGTTTTAAAAAAAAGGAGGAAGTTTACGATCGTCGAATGAGGCATTCTTTTGATGTTTTCGCAAAAGAAAGGATTAGTGTCACGAATCTGCTACGTTTTATTTCTGCTTGCATTAACCCACAATGGAGCCCACAGGTCCAGTAAGAGTCGTTTGTGATGAACAATCTCCTACATATATTTAATAAATAATTAGCTTTATGTATAGTTTATGAACATCAAATATCAACATTGGTCATATTTTTTAGTTCGAAACAAAATTAATTAAACTTATAGAAATTACGATAATGTCGTAAAAAATCCTATTAGAATATTACAGATTAAAGTCATAAAAAAAACATTAGATATCAAGCTGTCAAATGTCAATCAATTCTGCTTATTAAATCAATAATCATGTATTTTAAGCGGGCGAAGCCGTGGGCGGGCCACTAGTTAAATATAAAACAACAATAAAGAAATAGATACAGAAATATCATTTATAACAAATATACAATTTTTCTTCTTTGGATCAGTAAAAAAATTAAATGAGCAAAAAATTATAATGAATATATGCTTAAAACGATTTCAATTGTGATTAAGGTATATTATTATATACATATGCCGTGCTAACATCATTTGAGCTCGAGGCGCAGGAGCAGAAGCGTACGACTAAATAATACATTTAATTATTTTGTAATATTCAAAAGTTTTAAGTAATATTTTAAAATATTATTAAATACTGTAATGTATATATTTGGCACATCCACCTCAATCCAATGTTCATATCAGGTAAATTGATAAACATGAGACAATATTTGATTTATGAATACTAATATCCGCGTATGTCAGCCACTTCTATATAGGTATATTGTATATAACGTGGTTGGAGGCCAGATGTTGTGGTAACTAATAAAGTAAATTTGTTCAATTTGCTATAGTACTTTTTGGCTTATTTGAATTTGTAAACAAACACGGCATATGATATTGATTCTGTATTTTTATTTTTATACGATTGACGTAAACTGTTAACTTATACGAGAATGTAGATATTACATTATTATTAAAATAAACTTTTTCGATAGTAATAGAAAAATAAAAATTATAAAGATTCTCCTTCCTTATTCCTCCAATATGTAAAGTCCCGAAAATTGTCGCAAAACGGAAAATTAAATGACTTTTAAATAAGCTTTCACTATAAACGCAGAAAAAAAAATCAAGTCAAGGTTATCAAACACTAAATTCAAGTTTATTAAATTCCCTAAAGAAAACTAACCCAATATGTATGCACAAAAAATATTAGATTTAAAAAAGTGCAATATTTTTAACTAAGTGCTTATGAATCAGTGTAAGTAACATTATCTAGTTATAGCCTAACGTTTTAACAGTGGACGAGGTCATATATTTATTTAAAGCTACTTATTTAGAAAACGTATAAAAATTGAATATAGTGGGACTCGAACCCGCTCCTCCTGGAAACTGACCAGGCTCCTGGAGGCGCGGGTTCGAATCTCGCTACGTTCAATTTGTTATTCGTTTTCTAAATAAATATTTTTCTTTCCTAAGTGTGAAATAACACTTTTAAAATGTTTAAAATATTTAAAGCTTTTTGTGATTCTTTATAGACTAATTACCTACTTAAGGGACTTTAATTATCCTCATAAATTATTATTGTTAATTCAATCATATCATATTGAAGTATAAGACCGAATATAATTATATTAAATAGCGGGTGGTGTAATGGCAGACATTATATTATCTTGTTACACAATATCTATCACTAAGTTCCCTCTGTCTTGTTATGCGAGAAGCCGCATAATATCATATGATATAAATAATATTTCTATATAAATACATATCGATATAAAATATACTTACTTATTTATGGGGAAAAAAAATATTTATGCGTCACAAGCGATTTACATATAAAGCATAAGACTTGAAAAATCGTGATATCCAACAAACCGCCATATAGGTAAATAATATCGCACATATGAAATGAAGTGAACTTACTCCTTCCACTTATAAAATTTCGATTGTGAAAATCGTGTATAAGTCATAAGAACTTAGGACTTAGTATATTTTTAGAAAACGTATAAATTTGTAGCGTCTTATAGTTATTAAGAAAACGCATAAATATTTTAACGTAATGGGATTTTACAACATTTGTATACATTTTCTTAGTAGCTAAGTATTTTTCTTCCCAAGGTAACACTTTACAAATAACATTATTAAATTTATGGTTTTAAGTTCTTACTTTATAAAAATTTCGAAGTGTGTGAGAACTTGATCCGAGCGCTTTGGAATGTTTTGGAGTGATTCTTAAAAGGTAGATTCGAGTCCGTACGTTTATTTTTTTTTTAATTATCTAAATGTTTTTTTCTTACAGTAAATACCTTTTTCAAAATGCTCAATAACAATACTTATTAGTTATTATACCTATACACGAATATTATTGTTAGTAGATGAAAAAAAAATAGCTAAAATACTTTCTCCCCAAACTATTTACAAACTTTGTAAATTAATAACAAAAAACGTTTCGAATCAAATTTTCAACTTTCATCCTTTTAAGCACGTTGACGATATGTTTGGACCATTATACTCACATTCTATAATCTTTACTAATGGTTATTTATATACAGTTGTATTCAATACCGTAAATCATTTATTTTGTAACATTAAATGGCTTTGCAATAGGTCAGTATGACCAAACCGGCCAAACCAACGGCCATGGCCATACCACTAAAGCCTGACGTGTATAATTTTTGAGGTTTCGCAATAGATATATCGCGTGGATTGAAACTGTTGCGTATGCGCATATGCATATATTATGTACAAATTATAAGCATAATGACTCGTTTAATTTTTTTTATATCGATGTTTAATACTTAAAATACTTCAAGGTATTTTTTATACCAGTAATTTAATAAGATATCCGTTTTTCACGATTGAAGTCCTAACCACACAATACCAGAGGGCATACAGACATTTCATTCTGCTGGAATCTATGGCAGTACGCGAGACATTAAGAATTAAGTGACAGACGAATGCCACCTCAGTCTACCATCACGTGTGACCACGGGGCACGGACTACTGCAAAGTTTGCGAAGCGTTAGGTTTCCAAAAATGTATAATATGGCTCATTAATCCGGTTAAATAGTTTCATTTAAAAACCAGTAATCAAATATTTGTTAAAATAAAAGCTTAATTACCCGGAATTATATTATAATACGCAGGAAGTGGAGAAGTGAGATTAAATAACTTTCTTATAACACTAAGCGTGGAAACCCTTAGTTTTAAAAATGTACATGTTACTTGTTCTGAAATTGAGGCCAGTCGGGGCGCAGGGTCTGTCAATATTACAGGTTGTGAATTCGATTCTCACTCGAGGTAATAAAATATTTAATATTTTTATTTCTTCGCTCTGGTTTCGAGGCAAAGCTCAAACTATTAGGGCCTCCAGAATTCGACCTTAAAGAATGAAAATAGCTGGGTGTCTAAGTTGCATGCGAGATGCAGCGTGAAGCTGAAAAAATCTTTTTCTAATATTTTCAAGTTACTAATTGTTTCTTACAAAATATGCTGCTTTATTCAAGCTTGAAGGTAGATTTTACCTAAAATATAATTACGATAATAATTTTGGCAACGAAACAAGCAAAGATTTATCGAATAATCGTTTAAACATTGAAATTGTGCAAAAATACCGCAACCTTGAAAACCAGTCGTTTTGGTCGTGACTTGAAAACATATATATTTATATTATTTTTTTATCTTATGTTGTACTTCTTACAAGAATACCACTGATACCTACTTTTTCTTTATCTCCAGAAATCTACCGTAGAAAAGGGTATACAGAGAAGGTACGGCTAATGATAAGATAACAATGATCCAACAATTTATTTTCGTAAATAGGTACTAAAGACAATTTGAGTTACACCTAATTCAGAGGTTCCCTGTCTTATTTTTTCATAGCACGCTATCAAAATTTAGCTGATTCCGGTCCACCCTTGCAGTTACATTTTTACTATATTTCCAAAACTTGACAAAAAATGTAAAGATTCGATTTAACTATAGAGATTGCGTTGCCTTGAAATAATTTTACATTCGGAATGACATATTTTTATTCGCTAAGCTTCTTAAAATATAATTAACTTACTACATTAATATCTGAAGTCAAGCGACCTTTTAAGTTGTTCCCTATCGAAAGTGGATAAATTTTAATGGACCTTGGCCTACTCGAAACCCGCAGGCAAATGCTAGTGATGTATTATACGTATGCAGGCAGGAATGTACACAATTATACAGGCTAGTACCTACACTCGTACTGAGTGTAAACAATAGCAAACAACAAAACATTGAAAATTAAATATTTGGCTAATCCAATATAGCAGTTGTATGAAATAAATCTTTTTGTAGCGTTTTTGTAAAAAAACATGCTTTAAATCGATATAACTTTTTTATTGTATTAAAATGGGGGCTGTGGGCAACATAAATGCTTTATGTTGTTCCACAGTCCCCTCTATCTTTCTGTATTAGTCCCAAAATAATCGGTTAAGCTGGTCCGAAGGTTAGCCCTTATAAACAAAAAGACAGAAGAGAAAAATGTTAAAATTGTTTAATTCAAATTGAAATTCAAAATATTCTTTATTCAAATAATTTCTTATAAGCACTTTTGTTTAATTGTGTTTTAGTGTTGTGTAAATAACTATATGCACTTCAAAACACTCAATTATATTCATATCAAAAACAGACCCTTTTATTATATTTATATGTACTCGTATAGATACGTAGGTAAACAGCAATTTAATTTTCTTTCAGGTTTACGCTATACCTAATATCTCGCGTATAGCTGAGGGCGCAGAGGGGATCTATTGTTACACAATTTTTTCCATTTTCGAAACTCAACGCAACACCACGCTTTGCCTTGATAACAAAGTGAAGAAATTAAAATATTAAATCAAATCAGTTTCACGCTGTATCCCGCATTCGACTAAATAAGCATAGAGAACCTAGTTTTTTTCTTCATCTACTTCGTCATCAACTAAATCCTCGTGATTTGCTACGGGTGACAGAGAGATTTAGATAATTGGTTTACATTTGAATTATTTAATTGTTGTGTTTATGTTATTTGTAATAAGATATTAAGTTATCGCTATTTTAATATAATTGACTGGTTTACACTCGAGTTATTTAATAGTTGATTTATTTTAAGTTACAGATACATTGAAGTGTTTTAATTTGCCTATTATTTCTTCTACAAATTTATTGAATGATATTTGATAGTATCCGGGCTATTACAAATTCTATTTCTATTCTATTACATCGTATGGATCTTGAATATTTGTTGCATTACATGTCATATAGAGAACCTAGTGTTAAGACAGTCTGTGTCAGAGTCTGTAATTTTTTTTTTTTATTCGGCCGACATCGAGTTCGCAGTCAACCCGAAGGTAAGGTAACTTCACATCGTATAACATCACACAAATATAAGCTTTATCTCAATAGCGGAAAGGTAAAATTTCACTTACTTTACAGCAAATAACGATAATTATTAATTTTGATTTGATAACAGTCTGAACTTCATTGAACTTAATTTTTTCATTGTGTTGTATTTTCGTTGAAAATAATAATTCATATTTAAAAGTTTGATTGCTAAATTACGTTGCACAATCGGAATTTGTCGCTGTTTTTACGTAATACAAAAAACTTGTAAATGTAAACGATAATAAATTGTTCGTAATAAATAGGCATGTGTGTGTGTGTGTGTGTGTGTGTATTTGTGTAATAATTGGACTTGTTAAAATTATATTTAAAAATAATTTCGAGGACTGTTTCTATACTGTTAGCGATCTCATGTAAAGAGCGTAGATGGAGGTCAAAAAGACTAAAAAAGCAATGAAATTGTGCCAATCGGGAGCCCCGGTCACGCTGTCAAACCCAGTCCAGGTCAACAGCTATAAAGTAAATTGGAAAAGAAAAGTTGTAGGTTTATTATATCACTCATTACAATTACATAGTATATATTTCTAAATAATTTAGAAACATATGAACGATATTTGTTTTTATCGAGTTTTTTTAAAAATGTTAACCGCTTCCGATTTCTAACAATACTATATTGTTTATATACTACGTCTCAATGAAATTATTTCTAAACTGTAGATTAGAAAAATGCCTATCAATGACGTAATTTACTACAATAAAGTTTACATGATAATCACACAATTATAATATTCCACATTTGCACGATCGTCCACAACATATAAATCGATACACTGACATCGTTATATTTTTATGGTAAGTAGATGTTACACATTGTTTAATTATAAAATCATCAT
Source organism: Heliconius ricini (assembly GCA_018231645.1). Lineage (NCBI taxonomy): Eukaryota > Metazoa > Arthropoda > Insecta > Lepidoptera > Nymphalidae > Heliconius > Heliconius ricini. The sequence continues at coordinate 3,264 of DVQM01002414.1, read as the reverse complement.
AAGAATAATATTTTTTGATCTAAGTATATATTCGGCTTGATGGTCCAATGAAAGTCACTAAGAGTTGTATATGACACATGTGTCATGACACATCTAAGTAGACGGAATATTAGTAACTCTAAACGCAAATACAGTGGCTAACGTTTTTACAATTGACTGATGATGTGAAAAAGGAAAATATAAATATAACTTATAGTTATAGCTTTGCTCGAAAATTCGAATTAATATTTGTTTTGAAAACAACAAAAATTATGAGAAAATTGTAATACATTAATGCTAAGTGTAATACATTAGTGCTGTAAGTAAGTGTTCTTGGCGTCTTTAGCTTGCTGTATCCTGCACGTAGCAGGACAGAGGGTACTTGGGAACCTAGTGTTGCGACATTCCGTTCCCATTAAGACACTTGTGTTTCTCACTATCCGCCGAATGGATAATAGTATTAATACAGTAATTGAATTTTATACGACGTAATAAAATTCGACAAGAGCGCTTACTTTGTTGTTAATTAGGTTATCGTAGTATAAATATCCACAATAGTCATAAAATTTCACATCATCATTAAACTAAATTTTAACTATTTTATAATACAGATAAAACAGAAAATCTTTACCATTATTTAAGTACAGAGTAAAAATATCATATTATTAAGAAGAAATCAGCAGAACAAAAAGAAGTCAATTGAATAACATTTGTTTCATTACTTTTTATTATTTAAACAAACTTACCATAGATTTACGTTGCAGACATCGAGCGAGTCACATTTCATTATTTAGCGGAAATTCTTTTATTTATAACAAAAAAAAACTTTTTTTTTATGGCCTGATTTTTGTTATTCATAAAAGTGTTATTATCTTATTTTAATTAGATACAGGTTATGACAATCAGTAGCGTTACTCTCAACTCTTCAGAATGGTCAAGTACTCCAGAAATTTTACAGAGAGATAAGAATTTTTTACTCTAAGTAAATGGCATTTCTAAATATGATTTTGACAAATAATTAAATTTAGTGCCACATTGTCATTGAAACTGACGACAGAAATCCAGTCCCAATTATGAGAAGTTATATCCATTCCTATACACAATACGTAATAATACCATTGTTACAGCAAAATACAGTAAATAAGTTAAGTGCCAGTTGTAAATTTTGTATTGGCCGAAACAAATTTATGTCAAATGAAGGTATAATGTAGACCTATTAATATATATCTTATGATTGCAAATCAAAACGTAATTTACAGGTGGTTAAGCTTTACCCGTTGTTAAGGAAATAAGAAAACAGTCATTAGCCATATCTGGGTTACATTGAGAGAATTTGACGCAACTTTGCACATATACACGTTTCAGATTTCTAATTCAGATCTAGCCTCTTTCTTTTCCTCTTACTTTCAAATTGTCATAATGTCATACGTCAGTTTTAAATCTTATAGAAAAAGTATTAAGAAACAAAAATAACCTCTGTGTGAATATTATGAATATGACTGGATTTAATTAAAAAAATATATTTTAACAAAACGTGACTGTGTCTTGGCACCTATTTTTCTATGTAAATTATTAGCATTAAATACAATTAATTGAAGCCTATAATATATATAATAAGATAATGATGTTATTTGTTATACGTTTAAATAAAAAAAGAAAGATTTATATATATAAATAGGTTTTAATTACAAAAAAATATATATTCAGTATTTGAGGCCAGTCGTGCGGCACAAGCGTGTGGCAGATTGTGGGTTCGAGTCCCACTCGAGAAATAGAACATTTAATATTTCTCTTCCTCAAGTGTGAATCGAACCTACAATCTGCGCCATGATAATTTTTGCAATTTTATTATATAATATGTTAGATAAGAAATGTTCATTTTGTAGATGACTCAAAGCGGGACGTCGTGAGTTCATTTCGGATTCTAAATAAATAATTATGTTATAAATATTTGAACATTAAATTATACTGCGCACCTATCATAGCACAGCCTATCTCAAGCCGATAATATTATACAATCATGTTTCACTTAGTTTAAGTAATTTAATTATTGAGACTTGAATTGAATTCAATTAAAAAGGCTTTTATTCCCAAATAAGATAACAATTTCTTCTATATTCAAAAAACTCTGTTGCACACTGTAATAGATCTCTTATCTGTGTGTGCCTATTGGCATAGTCCTCCTCCAACAATTTCCACTGCTGCCTGTTCTGAGTCACCCATCCCACTCGTGGCTTAGCGGTTCTTTTCAGATCTTCTTTCCATCTCATTCATTGTCTTCCACGATGCCTTTTTCCATGTTTAGGGTTCAAGTCCGTAATTGATTTGCTCCAGTTTCAATTACAAATTTGACTTACAATTTATCTATTTATACATGAAATATAATAATTACTAATAATAACTACACATACTAATTATGTATTAAAATACATGTTCATACAACATTATAGCGAGCCACGCCATTCATTTGACCCTCATTTCTCAACATCACAGGCAACAGAGCAATGGCGAAATCTTTCGAAGCATCTTCGAAAACGACATTGTGTAACGTAATGTTGCATACTTTCCTACTTCTCCTACAATTTACTCTTGACCCAGTCAAGTTAATAATTGTTTTTTTTTAATCAAAGTAAAGAAAATAAACAGAACTTTTTTTAATGCTGAGATGGTCATGAAAGAAGTCTAAAGAAGTAGCATATTACAGATAGTCACAAAGTGTGACTGTCAACGCGACAGTTTATGGGTCCGATTCCCACTGGAGGAAAATAAATATTATAGATTTCCATTTTCTTCGCTCTGGCGCTGAGGAACAGCGCGGCGTTGAGTGTCAGTCAACACGCAATGTCTTTAGAAAACTTAACACTAGGTTTCCTCTATTTTCCCTGTCTACACATTAAGTTCCTTTAATTCACATTAAATTTGTAATTTGAGTATACAGATTCTCACTTCACTGAATGTTTAAAATACTTAATGGGGGTTCTATTGCATCGCTTCGAAGCACTCCGCAGATCTTTGGATCATTTTGGTTGACTTGAATATCATTATTTATATCATCATTATTTCTACAGCACTCTTATTCTATGTAAGTACGGGTACTGACTGATTATATAAAGTGTTTAATTCAGTTTTGCCACATAGTGCTAAATGGTACACAATACAATGCTTCTAAATTGTCGATTGTTAAACTTAAAGTTTCTGTACACGAATCTTATTCAGACCTTCTACCAGCCAAACTAAACCATGTAGGAGAATAAAATGTGTAGAAGTGTCAATATATATATATAT